>JAUIMM010003692.1:0-37576 GCA_031769625.1 Taudactylus pleione
AAAATGCATTGAAAGCAATGGAAATAACAAAAGTGCATACTTTGTGTTATCTCCTCTTGTAGCAAACACAGACAGCTCAAAATTTTACTGGATGTGTTGAAGACCAAGACACCCAAATGTGATGTGAAATGGTTTTTCTCTCATGTTGTGTTTAAGAGAAAACTGCAAATGCACGTTTTAGGCCAAAATGCATTGAAAGCAATGAAAACAACAAAAGCGCATACTTTGTGATATCTCCTCTTGTAGCAAACACAGACAGCTCAAAATTTCACTGGATGTGTTGAAGACCAAGACCCAAAAATGTGATGTGAAATGGTTTTTCTCCCATGTTGCGTTTAAGAGAAAACAGCAAATGCAAGTTTTAGGCCAAAATGCATTGAAAGCAATGAAAACAACAAAAGCGCATACTTTGTGATATCTCCTCTTGTAGCAAACACAGACAGCTCAAAATTTCACTGGATATGTTGAAGACCAAGACCCACAAATGTGATGTGAAATGGTTTTTCTCCCATGTTGCATTTAAGAGAAAACAGCAAATGCACGTTTTAGGCCAAAATGCTTTGAAAGCAATTTAAACAACAAAAGCGCATACTTTGTGATATCTCCTCTTGTAGCAAACACAGACAGCTCAAAATTTCACTGGATGTGTTGAAGACCAAGACCCACAAATGTGATGTGAAATGGTTTTTCTCCCATGTTGCGTTTAAGAGAAAACAGCAAATGCACGTTTTAGGCCAAAATGCATTGAAAGCAATGGAAACAACAAAAGAGCATACTTTGTGTTATCTCCTCTTGTAGCAAACACAGACAGCTCAAAATTTCACTGGATGTGTTGAAGACCAAAACCCACAAATGTGATGTGAAATGGTTTTTCTCCCATGTTGCATTTAAGAGAAAACAGCAAATGCACGTTTTAGGCCAAAATGCTTTGAAAGCAATGAAAACAACAAAAGCGCATACTTTGTGATATCTCCTCTTGTAGCAAACACAGACAGCTCAAAATTTCACTGGATGTGTTGAAGACCAAGACCCACAAATATGATGTGAAAAGGTTTTTCTCCCATGTTGCGTTTAAGAGAAAACAGCAAATGCACGTTTTAGGCCAAAATGCATTGAAAGCAATGGAAACAACAAAAGTGCATACTTTGTGATATCTCCTCTTGTAGCAAACACAGACAGCTCAAAATTTCACTGAATGTGTTGAAGACCAAGACCCACAAATGTGATGTGAAATGGTTTTTCTCCCATGTTGCTTTTAAGAGAAAACAGCAAATGCAAGTTTTAGGCCAAAATGCATTGAAAGCAATGGAAATAACAAAAGCGCATACTTTGTGATATCTCTTCTTGTAGCAAACACAGACAGCTCAAAATTTCACTGGATGTGTTGAAGACCAAGACCCACAAATGTGATGTGAAATGGTTTTTCTCCCATGTTGCGTTAAGAGAAAACAGCAAATGCACGTTTTAGGCCAAAATGCATTGAAAGCAATGAAAACACAAAAGCGCATACTTTGTGTTATCTCCTCTTGTAGCAAACACAGACAGCTCAAAATTTCACTGGATATGTTGAAGACCAAGACCCACAAATGTGATGTGAAATGTTTTTTCTCCCATGTTGCGTTTAAGAGAAAACAGCAAATGCAATTTTTAGGCCAAAATGCATTGAAAGCAATGGAAATAACAAAAGCGCATACTTTGTGATATCTCCTCTTGTAGCAAACACAGACAGCTCAAAATTTCACTGGATGTGTTGAAGACCAAGACCCACAAATGTGATGTGAAATAGTTTTTCTCCCATGTTGCGTTTAAGAGAAAACAGCAAATGCACGTTTTAGGCCAAAATGCTTTGAAAGCAATGAAAACAAAAGCGCATACTTTGTGATACTCCTCTTGTAGCAAAAACACAGACAGCTCAAAATTTCACTGGATGTGTTGAAGACCAAGACCCCACAAATGTAATGTGAAATGGTTTTTCTCCCATGTTGCGTTTAAGAGAAAACAGCAAATGCTCATTTTATGCCAAAATGCATTGAAAGCAATGGAAACAACAAAAGCGCATACTTTGTGATATCTCCTCTTGTAGCAAACACAGACAGCTCAAAATTTCACTGGATGTGTTGAAGACCAAGACCCACAAATGTGATGTGAAATGGTTTTTCTCCCATGTTGCTTTTAAGAGAAAACAGCAAATGCAAGTTTTAGGCCAAAATGCATTGAAAGCAATGGAAATAACAAAGAGTCCATACTTTGTGATATCTCCCTCTTGTAGCAAACACAGACAGCTCAAAATTGCACTGGATGTGTTGAAGACCAAGACCCACAAATATGATGTGAAAAGGTTTTTCTCCCATGTTGCGTTTAAGAGAAAACAGCAAATGCACGTTTTAGGCCAAAATGCATTGAAAGCAATGGAAACAACAAAAGCGCATACTTTGTGATATCTCCTCTTGTAGCAAACACAGACAGCTCAAAATTTCACTGGATGTGTTGAAGACCAAGACCCACAAATGTGATGTGAAATGGTTTTTCTCCCATGTTGCTTTTAAGAGAAAACAGCAAATGCAAGTTTTAGGCCAAAATGCATTGAAAGCAATGGAAATAACAAAAGTCCATACTTTGTGATATCTCCTCTTGTAGCAAACACAGACAGCTCAAAATTGCACTGGATGTGTTGAAGACCAAGACCCACAAATGTGATGTGAAATGGTTTTTCTCCCATGTTGCATTTAAGAGAAAACAGCAAATGCACGTTTTAGGCCAAAATGCTTTGAAAGCAATGGAAACAACAAAAGCGCATACTTTGTGATATCTCCTCTTGTAGCAAACACAGACAGCTCAAAATTTCACTGGATGTGTTGAAGACCAAGACCCAACAAATGTGATGTGAAATGGTTTTTCTCCCATGTTGCGTTTAAGAGAAAACAGCAAATGCATGTTTTAGGCCAAAATGCATTGAAAGCAATGGAAACAACAAAAGAGCATACTTTGTGTTATCTCCTCTTGTAGCAAACACAGACAGCTCAAAATTTCACTGGATGTGTTGAAGACCAAAACCCACAAATGTGATGTGAAATGGTTTTTCTCCCATGTTGCATTTAAGAGAAAACAGCAAATGCAAGTTTTAGGCCAAAATGCATTGAAAGCAATGGAAATAACAAAAGCGCATACTTTGTGATATCTCCGCTTGTAGCAAACACAGACAGCTCAAAATTTCACTAGATGTGTTGAAGACCAAGACCCACAAATGTGATGTGAAATGGTTTTTCTCCCATGTTGCGTTTAAGAGAAAACAGCAAATGCACGTTTTAGGCCAAAATGCTTTGAAAGCAATGGAAACAACAAAAGCGCATACTTTGTGATATCTCCTCTTGTAGCAAACACAGACAGCTCAAAATTTCACTGGATGTGTTGAAGACCAAGACCCACAAATGTGATGTGAAATGGTTTTTCTCCCATGTTGCTTTTAAGAGAAAACAGCAAATGCAAGTTTTAGGCCAAAATGCATTGAAAGCAATGGAAATAACAAAAGTCCATACTTTGTGATATCTCCTCTTGTAGCAAACACAGACAGCTCAAAATTGCACTGGATGTGTTGAAGACCAAGACCCACAAATGTGATGTGAAATGGTTTTTCTCCCATGTTGCGTTTAAGAGAAAACAGCAAATGCACGTTTTAGGCCAAAATGCATTGAAAGCAATGAAAACAACAAAAGCGCATACTTTGTGATATCTCCTCTTGTAGCAAACACAGACAGCTCAAAATTTCACTGGATGTGTTGAAGACCAAGACCCAAAAATGTGATGTGAAATGGTTTTTCTCCCATGTTGCGTTTAAGAGAAAACAGCAAATGCAAGTTTTAGGCCAAAATGCATTGAAAGCAATGAAAACAACAAAAGCGCATACTTTGTGATATCTCCTCTTGTAGCAAACACAGACAGCTCAAAATTTCACTGGATGTGTTGAAGACCAAGACCCACAAATGTGATGTGAAATGGTTTTTTCTCCCATGTTGCGTTTAAGAGAAAACAGCAAATGCACGTTTTAGGCCAAAATGCATTGAAAGCAATGAAAACACAAAAGCGCATACTTTGTGTTATCTCCTCTTGTAGCAAACACAGACAGCTCAAAATTTCACTGGATGTGTTGAAGACCAAGACCCACAAATGTGATGTGAAATGGTTTTTCTCCCATGTTGCGTTTAAGAGAAAACAGCAAATGCACGTTTTAGGCCAAAATGCATTGAAAGCAATGAAAACACAAAAGCGCATACTTTGTGTTATCTCCTCTTGTAGCAAACACAGACAGCTCAAAATTTCACTGGATGTGTTGAAGACCAAGACCCACAAATGTGATGTGAAATGTTTTTTCTCCCATGTTGCGTTTAAGAGAAAACAGCAAATGCAATTTTTAGGCCAAAATGCATTGAAAGCAATGGGAAATAACAAAAGCGCATACTTTGTGATATCTCCTCTTGTAGCAAACACAGACAGCTCAAAATTTCACTGGATGTGTTGAAGACCAAGACCCACAAATGTGATGTGAAATGGTTTTTCTCCCATGTTGCGTTTAAGAGAAAACAGCAAATGCACGTTTTAGGCCAAAATGCTTTGAAAGCAATGAAAACTACAAAAGCGCATACTTTGTGATATCTCCTCTTGTAGCAAAAACACAGACAGCTCAAAATTTCACTGGATGTGTTGAAGACCAAGACCCACAAATGTAATGTGAAATGGTTTTTCTCCCATGTTGCGTTTAAGAGAAAACAGCAAATGCTCATTTTATGCCAAAATGCATTGAAAGCAATGGAAACAACAAAAGCGCATACTTTGTGATATCTCCTCTTGTAGCAAACACAGACAGCTCAAAATTTCACTGGATGTGTTGAAGACCAAGACCCACAAATGTGATGTGAAATGGTTTTTCTCCCATGTTGCTTTTAAGAGAAAACAGCAAATGCAAGTTTTAGGCCAAAATGCATTGAAAGCAATGGAAATAACAAAAGTCCATACTTTGTGATATCTCCTCTTGTAGCAAACACAGACAGCTCAAAATTGCACTGGATGTGTTGAAGACCAAGACCCACAAATATGATGTGAAAAGGTTTTTCTCCCATGTTGCGTTTAAGAGAAAACAGCAAATGCACGTTTTAGGCCAAAATGCATTGAAAGCAATGGAAACAACAAAAGCGCATACTTTGTGATATCTCCTCTTGTAGCAAACACAGACAGCTCAAAATTTCACTGGATGTGTTGAAGACCAAGACCCACAAATGTGATGTGAAATGGTTTTTCTCCCATGTTGCTTTTAAGAGAAAACAGCAAATGCAAGTTTTAGGCCAAAATGCATTGAAAGCAATGGAAATAACAAAAGTCCATACTTTGTGATATCTCCTCTTGTAGCAAACACAGACAGCTCAAAATTGCACTGGATGTGTTGAAGACCAAGACCCACAAATGTGATGTGAAATGGTTTTTCTCCCATGTTGCATTTAAGAGAAAACAGCAAATGCACGTTTTAGGCAAAAATGCTTTGAAAGCAATGGAAACAACAAAAGCGCATACTTTGTGATATCTCCTCTTGTAGCAAACACAGACAGCTCAAAATTTCACTGGATGTGTTGATGACCAAGACCCACAAATGTGATGTGAAATGGTTTTTCTCCCATGTTGCGTTTAAGAGAAAACAGCAAATGCACGTTTTAGGCCAAAATGCATTGAAAGCAATGGAAACAACAAAAGAGCATACTTTGTGTTATCTCCTCTTGTAGCAAACACAGACAGCTCAAAATTTCACTGGATGTGTTGAAGACCAAAACCCACAAATGTGATGTGAAATGGTTTTTCTCCCATGTTGCATTTAAGAGAAAACAGCAAATGCAAGTTTTAGGCCAAAATGCATTGAAAGCAATGGAAATAACAAAAGCGCATACTTTGTGATATCTCCTCTTGTAGCAAACACAGACAGCTCAAAATTTCACTGGATGTGTTGAAGACCAAGACCCACAAATGTGATGTGAAATGGTTTTTCTCCCATGTTGCGTTTAAGAGAAAACAGCAAATGCACGTTTTAGGCCAAAATGCTTTGAAAGCAATGGAAACAACAAAAGCGCATACTTTGTGATATCTCCTCTTGTAGCAAACACAGACAGCTCAAAATTTCACTGGATGTGTTGAAGACCAAGACCCACAAATGTGATGTGAAATGGTTTTTCGCCCATGTTGCTTTTAAGAGAAAACAGCAAATGCAAGTTTTAGGCCAAAATGCATTGAAAGCAATGGAAATAACAAAAGTCCATACTTTGTGATATCTCCTCTTGTAGCAAACACAGACAGCTCAAAATTGCACTGGATGTGTTGAAGACCAAGACCCACAAATGTGATGTGAAATGGTTTTTCTCCCATGTTGCGTTTAAGAGAAAACAGCAAATGCACGTTTTAGGCCAAAATGCATTGAAAGCAATGAAAACAACAAAAGCGCATACTTTGTGATATCTCCTCTTGTAGCAAACACAGACAGCTCAAAATTTCACTGGATGTGTTGAAGACCAAGACCCAAAAATGTGATGTGAAATGGTTTTTCTCCCATGTTGCGTTTAAGAGAAAACAGCAAATGCAAGTTTTAGGCCAAAATGCATTGAAAGCAATGAAAACAACAAAAGCGCATACTTTGTGATATCTCCTCTTGTAGCAAACACAGACAGCTCAAAATTTCACTGGATGTGTTGAAGACCAAGACCCACAAATGTGATGTGAAATGGTTTTTCTCCCATGTTGCGTTTAAGAGAAAACAGCAAATGCACGTTTTAGGCCAAAATGCTTTGAAAGCAATGGAAACAACAAAAGCGCATACTTTGTGATATCTCCTCTTGTAGCAAACACAGACAGCTCAAAATTTCACTGGATGTGTTGAAGACCAAGACCCACAAATGTGATGTGAAATGGTTTTTCTCCCATGTTGCGTTTAAGAGAAAACAGCAAATGCACGTTTTAGGCCAAAATGCATTGAAAGCAATGGAAACAACAAAAGAGCATACTTTGTGTTATCTCCTCTTGTAGCAAACACAGACAGCTCAAAATTTCACTGGATGTGTTGAAGACCAAAACCCACAAATGTGATGTGAAATGGTTTTTCTCCCATGTTGCATTTAAGAGAAAACAGCAAATGCAAGTTTTAGGCCAAAATGCATTGAAAGCAATGGAAATAACAAAAGCGCATACTTTGTGATATCTCCTCTTGTAGCAAACACAGACAGCTCAAAATTTCACTGGATGTGTTGAAGACCAAGACCCACAAATGTGATGTGAAATGGTTTTTCTCCCATGTTGTGTTTAAGAGAAAACAGCAAATGCACGTTTTAGGCCAAAATGCTTTGAAAGCAATGGAAACAACAAAAGCGCATACTTTGTGATATCTCCTCTTGTAGCAAACACAGACAGCTCAAAATTTCACTGGATGTGTTGAAGACCAAGACCCACAAATGTGATGTGAAATGGTTTTTCTCCCATGTTGCTTTTAAGAGAAAACAGCAAATGCAAGTTTTAGGCCAAAATGCATTGAAAGGAATGGAAATAACAAAAGTCCATACTTTGTGATATCTCCTCTTGTAGCAAACACAGACAGCTCAAAATTGCACTGGATGTGTTGAAGACCAAGACCCACAAATGTGATGTGAAATGGTTTTTCTCCCATGTTGCGTTTAAGAGAAAACAGCAAATGCACGTTTTAGGCCAAAATTCATTGAAAGCAATGAAAACAACAAAAGCGCATACTTTGTGATATCTCCTCTTGTAGCAAACACAGACAGCTCAAAATTTCACTGGATGTGTTGAAGACCAAGACCCACAAATGTGATGTGAAATGGTTTTTCTCCCATGTTGCGTTTAAGAGAAAACAGCAAATGCAAGTTTTAGGCCAAAATGCTTTGAAAGCAATGGAAACAACAAAAGCGCATACTTTGTGATATCTCCTCTTGTAGCAAACACAGACAGCTCAAAATTTCACTGGATGTGTTGAAGACCAAGACCCACAAATGTGATGTGAAATGGTTTTTCTCTCATGTTGCGTTTAAGAGAAAACAGCAAATGCACGTTTTAGGCCAAAATGCTTTGAAAGCAATGGAAACAACAAAAGCGCATACTTTGTGATATCTCCTCTTGTAGCAAACACAGACAGCTCAAAATTTCACTGGATGTGTTGAAGACCAAGACCCACAAATGTGATGTGAAATGGTTTTTCTCCCATGTTGCGTTTAAGAGAAAACAGCAACTGCACGTTTTAGGCCAAAATGCTTTGAAAGCAATGGAAACAACAAAAGCGCATACTTTGTGATATCTCCTCTTGTAGCAAACACAGACAGCTCAAAATTTCACTGGATGTGTTGAAGACCAAGACCCACAAATGTGATGTGAAATGGTTTTTCTCCCATGTTGCGTTTAAGAGAAAACAGCAAATGCAAGTTTTAGGCCAAAATGCATTGAAAGCAATGAAAACAACAAAAGCTCATACTTTGTGATATCTCCTCTTGTAGCAAACACAGACAGCTCAAAATTTCACTGGATGTGTTGAAGACCAAGACCCACAAATGTGATGTGAAATGGTTTTTCTCCCATGTTGCTTTTAAGAGAAAACAGCAAATGCAAGTTTTAGGCCAAAATGCATTGAAAGCAATGGAAATAACAAAAGTCCATACTTTGTGATATCTCCTCTTGTAGCAAACACAGACAGCTCAAAATTGCACTGGATGTGTTGAAGACCAAGACCCACAAATGTGATGTGAAATGGTTTTTCTCCCATGTTGCATTTAAGAGAAAACAGCAAATGCACGTTTTAGGCAAAAATGCTTTGAAAGCAATGGAAACAACAAAAGCGCATACTTTGTGATATCTCCTCTTGTAGCAAACACAGACAGCTCAAAATTTCACTGGATGTGTTGATGACCAAGACCCACAAATGTGATGTGAAATGGTTTTTCTCCCATGTTGCGTTTAAGAGAAAACAGCAAATGCACGTTTTAGGCCAAAATGCATTGAAAGCAATGGAAACAACAAAAGAGCATACTTTGTGTTATCTCCTCTTGTAGCAAACACAGACAGCTCAAAATTTCACTGGATGTGTTGAAGACCAAAACCCACAAATGTGATGTGAAATGGTTTTTCTCCCATGTTGCATTTAAGAGAAAACAGCAAATGCAAGTTTTAGGCCAAAATGCATTGAAAGCAATGGAAATAACAAAAGCGCATACTTTGTGATATCTCCTCTTGTAGCAAACACAGACAGCTCAAAATTTCACTGGATGTGTTGAAGACCAAGACCCACAAATGTGATGTGAAATGGTTTTTCTCCCATGTTGCGTTTAAGAGAAAACAGCAAATGCACGTTTTAGGCCAAAATGCTTTGAAAGCAATGGAAACAACAAAAGCGCATACTTTGTGATATCTCCTCTTGTAGCAAACACAGACAGCTCAAAATTTCACTGGATGTGTTGAAGACCAAGACCCACAAATGTGATGTGAAATGGTTTTTCGCCCATGTTGCTTTTAAGAGAAAACAGCAAATGCAAGTTTTAGGCCAAAATGCATTGAAAGCAATGGAAATAACAAAAGTCCATACTTTGTGATATCTCCTCTTGTAGCAAACACAGACAGCTCAAAATTGCACTGGATGTGTTGAAGACCAAGACCCACAAATGTGATGTGAAATGGTTTTTCTCCCATGTTGCGTTTAAGAGAAAACAGCAAATGCACGTTTTAGGCCAAAATGCATTGAAAGCAATGAAAACAACAAAAGCGCATACTTTGTGATATCTCCTCTTGTAGCAAACACAGACAGCTCAAAATTTCACTGGATGTGTTGAAGACCAAGACCCAAAAATGTGATGTGAAATGGTTTTTCTCCCATGTTGCGTTTAAGAGAAAACAGCAAATGCAAGTTTTAGGCCAAAATGCATTGAAAGCAATGAAAACAACAAAAGCGCATACTTTGTGATATCTCCTCTTGTAGCAAACACAGACAGCTCAAAATTTCACTGGATGTGTTGAAGACCAAGACCCACAAATGTGATGTGAAATGGTTTTTCTCCCATGTTGCGTTTAAGAGAAAACAGCAAATGCACGTTTTAGGCCAAAATGCTTTGAAAGCAATGGAAACAACAAAAGCGCATACTTTGTGATATCTCCTCTTGTAGCAAACACAGACAGCTCAAAATTTCACTGGATGTGTTGAAGACCAAGACCCACAAATGTGATGTGAAATGGTTTTTCTCCCATGTTGCGTTTAAGAGAAAACAGCAAATGCACGTTTTAGGCCAAAATGCATTGAAAGCAATGGAAACAACAAAAGAGCATACTTTGTGTTATCTCCTCTTGTAGCAAACACAGACAGCTCAAAATTTCACTGGATGTGTTGAAGACCAAAACCCACAAATGTGATGTGAAATGGTTTTTCTCCCATGTTGCATTTAAGAGAAAACAGCAAATGCAAGTTTTAGGCCAAAATGCATTGAAAGCAATGGAAATAACAAAAGCGCATACTTTGTGATATCTCCTCTTGTAGCAAACACAGACAGCTCAAAATTTCACTGGATGTGTTGAAGACCAAGACCCACAAATGTGATGTGAAATGGTTTTTCTCCCATGTTGTGTTTAAGAGAAAACAGCAAATGCACGTTTTAGGCCAAAATGCTTTGAAAGCAATGGAAACAACAAAAGCGCATACTTTGTGATATCTCCTCTTGTAGCAAACACAGACAGCTCAAAATTTCACTGGATGTGTTGAAGACCAAGACCCACAAATGTGATGTGAAATGGTTTTTCTCCCATGTTGCTTTTAAGAGAAAACAGCAAATGCAAGTTTTAGGCCAAAATGCATTGAAAGGAATGGAAATAACAAAAGTCCATACTTTGTGATATCTCCTCTTGTAGCAAACACAGACAGCTCAAAATTGCACTGGATGTGTTGAAGACCAAGACCCACAAATGTGATGTGAAATGGTTTTTCTCCCATGTTGCGTTTAAGAGAAAACAGCAAATGCACGTTTTAGGCCAAAATTCATTGAAAGCAATGAAAACAACAAAAGCGCATACTTTGTGATATCTCCTCTTGTAGCAAACACAGACAGCTCAAAATTTCACTGGATGTGTTGAAGACCAAGACCCACAAATGTGATGTGAAATGGTTTTTCTCCCATGTTGCGTTTAAGAGAAAACAGCAAATGCAAGTTTTAGGCCAAAATGCTTTGAAAGCAATGGAAACAACAAAAGCGCATACTTTGTGATATCTCCTCTTGTAGCAAACACAGACAGCTCAAAATTTCACTGGATGTGTTGAAGACCAAGACCCACAAATGTGATGTGAAATGGTTTTTCTCTCATGTTGCGTTTAAGAGAAAACAGCAAATGCACGTTTTAGGCCAAAATGCTTTGAAAGCAATGGAAACAACAAAAGCGCATACTTTGTGATATCTCCTCTTGTAGCAAACACAGACAGCTCAAAATTTCACTGGATGTGTTGAAGACCAAGACCCACAAATGTGATGTGAAATGGTTTTTCTCCCATGTTGCGTTTAAGAGAAAACAGCAACTGCACGTTTTAGGCCAAAATGCTTTGAAAGCAATGGAAACAACAAAAGCGCATACTTTGTGATATCTCCTCTTGTAGCAAACACAGACAGCTCAAAATTTCACTGGATGTGTTGAAGACCAAGACCCACAAATGTGATGTGAAATGGTTTTTCTCCCATGTTGCGTTTAAGAGAAAACAGCAAATGCAAGTTTTAGGCCAAAATGCATTGAAAGCAATGAAAACAACAAAAGCTCATACTTTGTGATATCTCCTCTTGTAGCAAACACAGACAGCTCAAAATTTCACTGGATGTGTTGAAGACCAAGACCCACAAAAGTGATGTGAAATGGTTTTTCTCCCATGTTGCGTTTAAGAGAAAACAGCAAATGCACGTTTTAGGCCAAAATGCTTTGAAAGCAATGGAAACAACAAAAGCGCATACTTTGTGATATCTCCTCTTGTAGCAAACACAGACAGCTCAAAATTTCACTGGATGTGTTGAAGACCAAGACCCACAAATGTGATGTGAAATGGTTTTTCTCCCATGTTGCGTTTAAGAGAAAACAGCAAATGCACGTTTTAGGCCAAAATGCATTGAAAGCAATGGAAACAACAAAAGAGCATACTTTGTGTTATCTCCTCTTGTAGCAAACACAGACAGCTCAAAATTTCACTGGATGTGTTGAAGACCAAAACCCACAAATGTGATGTGAAATGGTATTCTCCCATGTTGCGTTTAAGAGAAAACAGCAAATGCACGTTTTAGGCCAAAATGCATTGAAAGCAATGGAAACAACAAAAGAGCATACTTTGTGTTATCTCCTCTTGTAGCAAACACAGACAGCTCAAAATTTCACTGGATGTGTTGAAGACCAAGACCCACAAATGTGATGTGAAATGGTTTTTCTCCCATGTTGCGTTTAAGAGAAAACAGCAAATGCTCATTTTATGCCAAAATGCATTGAAAGCAATGGAAACAACAAAAGCGCATACTTTGTGATATCTCCTCTTGTAGCAAACACAGACAGCTCAAAATTTCACTGGATGTGTTGAAGACCAAGACCCACAAATGTGATGTGAAATGGTTTTTCTCCCATGTTGCTTTTAAGAGAAAACAGCAAATGCAAGTTTTAGGCCAAAATGCATTGAAAGCAATGGAAATAACAAAAGTCCATACTTTGTGATATCTCCTCTTGTAGCAAACACAGACAGCTCAAAATTGCACTGGATGTGTTGAAGACCAAGACCCACAAATGTGATGTGAAATGGTTTTTCTCCCATGTTGCGTTTAAGAGAAAACAGCAAATGCACGTTTTAGGCCAAAATGCTTTGAAAGCAATGGAAACAACAAAAGCGCATACTTTGTGATATCCCCTCTTGTAGCAAACACAGACAGCTCAAAATTTCACTGGATGTGTTGAAGACCAAGACCCACAAATGTGATGTGAAATGGTTTTTCTCCCATGTTGCGTTTAAGAGAAAACAGCAAATGCACGTTTTAGGCCAAAATGCATTGAAAGCAATGGAAACAACAAAAGAGCATAATTTGTGTTATCTCCTCTTGTAGCAAACACAGACAGCTCAAAATTTCACTGGATGTGTTGAAGACCAAAACCCACAAATGTGATGTGAAATGGTTTTTCTCCCATGTTGCATTTAAGAGAAAACAGCAAATGCAAGTTTTAGGCCAAAATGCATTGAAAGCAATGTAAATAACAAAAGCGCATACTTTGTGATATCTCCTCTTGTAGCAAACACAGACAGCTCAAAATTTCACTGGATGTGTTGAAGACCAAGACCCACAAATGTGATGTGAAATGGTTTTTCTCCCATGTTGCGTTTAAGAGAAAACAGCAAATGCACGTTTTAGGCCAAAATGCATTGAAAGCAATGGAAACAACAAAAGAGCATACTTTGTGTTATCTCCTCTTGTAGCAAACACAGACAGCTCAAAATTTCACTGGATGTGTTGAAGACCAAAACCCACAAATGTGATGTGAAATGGTTTTTCTCCCATGTTGCATTTAAGAGAAAACAGCAAATGCAAGTTTTAGGCCAAAATGCATTGAAAGCAATGGAAATAACAAAAGCGCATACTTTGTGATATCTCCTCTTGTAGCAAACACAGACAGCTCAAAATTTCACTGGATGTGTTGAAGACCAAGACCCACAAATGTGATGTGAAATGGTTTTTCTCCCATGTTGTGTTTAAGAGAAAACAGCAAATGCACGTTTTAGGCCAAAATGCTTTGAAAGCAATGGAAACAACAAAAGCGCATACTTTGTGATATCTCCTCTTGTAGCAAACACAGACAGCTCAAAATTTCACTGGATGTGTTGAAGACCAAGAACACAAATGTGATGTGAAATGGTTTTTCTCCCATGTTGCTTTTAAGAGAAAACAGCAAATGCAAGTTTTAGGCCAAAATGCATTGAAAGCAATGGAAATAACAAAAGTCCATACTTTGTGATATCTCCTCTTGTAGCAAACACAGAGAGCTCAAAATTGCACTGGATGTGTTGAAGACCAAGACCCACAAATGTGATGTGAAATGGTTTTTCTCCCATGTTGCGTTTAAGAGAAAACAGCAAATGCACGTTTTAGGCCAAAATGCATTGAAAGCAATGAAAACAACAAAAGCGCATACTTTGTGATATCTCCTCTTGTAGCAAACACAGACAGCTCAAAATTTCACTGGATGTGTTGAAGACCAAGACCCACAAATGTGATGTGAAATGGTTTTTCTCCCATGTTGCGTTTAAGAGAAAACAGCAAATGCAAGTTTTAGGCCAAAATGCTTTGAAAGCAATGGAAACAACAAAAGCGCATACTTTGTGATATCTCCTCTTGTAGCAAACACAGACAGCTCAAAATTTCACTGGATGTGTTGAAGACCAAGACCCACAAATCTGATGTGAAATGGTTTTTCTCTCATGTTGCGTTTAAGAGAAAACAGCAAATGCAAGTTTTAGGCCAAAATGCATTGAAAGCAATGAAAACAACAAAAGCGCATACTTTGTGATATCTCCTCTTGTAGCAAACACAGACAGCTCAAAATTTCACTGGATGTGTTGAAGACCAAGACCCACAAATATGATGTGAAATGGTTTTTCTCCCATGTTGCATTTAAGAGAAAACAGCAACTGCACGTTTTAGGCCAAAATGCTTTGAAAGCAATGGAAACAACAAAAGCGCATACTTTGTGATATCTCCTCTTGTAGCAAACACAGACAGCTCAAAATTTCACTGGATGTGTTGAAGACCAAGACCCACAAATGTGATGTGAAATGGTTTTTCTCCCATGTTGCTTTTAAGAGAAAACAGCAAATGCAAGTTTTAGGCCAAAATGCATTGAAAGCAATGGAAATAACAAAAGTCCATACTTTGTGATATCTCCTCTTGTAGCAAACACAGACAGCTCAAAATTGCACTGGATGTGTTGAAGACCAAGACCCACAAATGTGACGTGAAATGGTTTTTCTCCCATGTTGCATTTAAGAGAAAACAGCAAATGCACGTTTTAGGCCAAAATGCTTTGAAAGCAATGGAAACAACAAAAGCGCATACTTTGTGATATCTCCTCTTGTAGCAAACACAGACAGCTCAAAATTTCACTGGATGTGTTGAAGACCAAGACCCACAAATGTGATGTGAAATGGTTTTTCTCCCATGTTGCGTTTAAGAGAAAACAGCAAATGCACGTTTTAGGCCAAAATGCATTGAAAGCAATGGAAACAACAAAAGAGCATACTTTGTGTTATCTCCTCTTGTAGCAAACACAGACAGCTCAAAATTTCACTGGATGTGTTGAAGACCAAAACCCACAAATGTGATGTGAAATGGTTTTTCTCCCATGTTGCATTTAAGAGAAAACAGCAAATGCAAGTTTTAGGCCAAAATGCATTGAAAGCAATGGAAATAACAAAAGCGCATACTTTGTGATATCTCCTCTTGTAGCAAACACAGACAGCTCAAAATTTCACTGGATGTGTTGAAGACCAAGACCCACAAATGTGATGTGAAATGGTTTTTCTCCCATGTTGCGTTTAAGAGAAAACAGCAAATGCACGTTTTAGGCCAAAATGCTTTGAAAGCAATGGAAACAACAAAAGCGCATACTTTGTGATATCTCCTCTTGTAGCAAACACAGACAGCTCAAAATTTCACTGGATGTGTTGAAGACCAAGACCCACAAATGTGATGTGAAATGGTTTTTCTCCCATGTTGCTTTTAAGAGAAAACAGCAAATGCAAGTTTTAGGCCAAAATGCATTGAAAGCAATGGAAATAACAAAAGTCCATACTTTGTGATATCTCCTCTTGTAGCAAACACAGACAGCTCAAAATTGCACTGGATGTGTTGAAGACCAAGACCCACAAATGTGATGTGAAATGGTTATTCTCCCATGTTGCGTTTAAGAGAAAACAGCAAATGCACGTTTTAGGCCAAAATGCATTGAAAGCAATGAAAACAACAAAAGCGCATACTTTGTGATATCTCCTCTTGTAGCAAACACAGACAGCTCAAAATTTCACTGGATGTGTTGAAGACCAAGACCCAAAAATGTGATGTGAAATGGTTTTTCTCCCATGTTGCGTTTAAGAGAAAACAGCAAATGCAAGTTTTAGGCCAAAATGCATTGAAAGCAATGAAAACAACAAAAGCGCATACTTTGTGATATCTCCTCTTGTAGCAAACACAGACAGCTCAAAATTTCACTGGATATGTTGAAGACCAAGACCCACAAATGTGATGTGAAATGGTTTTTCTCCCATGTTGCATTTAAGAGAAAACAGCAAATGCACGTTTTAGGCCAAAATGCTTTGAAAGCAATTTAAACAACAAAAGCGCATACTTTGTGATATCTCCTCTTGTAGCAAACACAGACAGCTCAAAATTTCACTGGATGTGTTGAAGACCAAGACCCACAAATGTGATGTGAAATGGTTTTTCTCCCATGTTGCGTTTAAGAGAAAACAGCAAATGCACGTTTTAGGCCAAAATGCATTGAAAGCAATGGAAACAACAAAAGAGCATACTTTGTGTTATCTCCTCTTGTAGCAAACACAGACAGCTCAAAATTTCACTGGATGTGTTGAAGACCAAAACCCACAAATGTGATGTGAAATGGTTTTTCTCCCATGTTGCATTTAAGAGAAAACAGCAAATGCACGTTTTAGGCCAAAATGCTTTGAAAGCAATGAAAACAACAAAAGCGCATACTTTGTGATATCTCCTCTTGTAGCAAACACAGACAGCTCAAAATTTCACTGGATGTGTTGAAGACCAAGACCCACAAATATGATGTGAAAAGGTTTTTCTCCCATGTTGCGTTTAAGAGAAAACAGCAAATGCACGTTTTAGGCCAAAATGCATTGAAAGCAATGGAAACAACAAAAGTGCATACTTTGTGATATCTCCTCTTGTAGCAAACACAGACAGCTCAAAATTTCACTGAATGTGTTGAAGACCAAGACCCACAAATGTGATGTGAAATGGTTTTTCTCCCATGTTGCTTTTAAGAGAAAACAGCAAATGCAAGTTTTAGGCCAAAATGCATTGAAAGCAATGGAAATAACAAAAGCGCATACTTTGTGATATCTCCTCTTGTAGCAAACACAGACAGCTCAAAATTTCACTGGATGTGTTGAAGACCAAGACCCACAAATGTGATGTGAAATGGTTTTTCTCCCATGTTGCGTTTAAGAGAAAACAGCAAATGCACGTTTTAGGCCAAAATGCATTGAAAGCAATGAAAACACAAAAGCGCATACTTTGTGTTATCTCCTCTTGTAGCAAACACAGACAGCTCAAAATTTCACTGGATGTGTTGAAGACCAAGACCCACAAATGTGATGTGAAATGTTTTTTCTCCCATGTTGCGTTTAAGAGAAAACAGCAAATGCAATTTTTAGGCCAAAATGCATTGAAAGCAATGGAAATAACAAAAGCGCATACTTTGTGATATCTCCTCTTGTAGCAAACACAGACAGCTCAAAATTTCACTGGATGTGTTGAAGACCAAGACCCACAAATGTGATGTGAAATAGTTTTTCTCCCATGTTGCGTTTAAGAGAAAACAGCAAATGAACGTTTTAGGCCAAAATGCTTTGAAAGCAATGAAAACTACAAAAGCGCATACTTTGTGATATCTCCTCTTGTAGCAAAAACACAGACAGCTCAAAATTTCACTGGATGTGTTGAAGACCAAGACCCACAAATGTAATGTCAAATGGTTTTTCTCCCATGTTGCGTTTAAGAGAAAACAGCAAATGCTCATTTTATGCCAAAATGCATTGAAAGCAATGGAAACAACAAAAGCGCATACTTTGTGATATCTCCTCTTGTAGCAAACACAGACAGCTCAAAATTTCACTGGATGTGTTGAAGACCAAGACCACAATGTGATGTGAAATGGTTTTTCTCCCATGTTGCTTTTAAGAGAAAACAGCAAATGCAAGTTTTAGGCCAAAATGCATTGAAAGCAATGGAAATAACAAAAGTCCATACTTTGTGATATCTCCTCTTGTAGCAAACACAGACAGCTCAAAATTGCACTGGATGTGTTGAAGACCAAGACCCACAAATATGATGTGAAAAGGTTTTTCTCCCATGTTGCGTTTAAGAGAAAACAGCAAATGCACGTTTTAGGCCAAAATGCATTGAAAGCAATGGAAACAACAAAAGCGCATACTTTGTGATATCTCCTCTTGTAGCAAACACAGACAGCTCAAAATTTCACTGGATTGTGTTGAAGACCAAGACCCACAAATGTGATGTGAAATGGTTTTTCTCCCATGTTGCTTTTAAGAGAAAACAGCAATGCAAGTTTTAGCCAAAATGCATTGAAAGCAATGGAAATAACAAAAGTCCATACTTTGTGATATCTCCTCTTGTAGCAAACACAGACAGCTCAAAATTGCACTGGATGTGTTTGAAGACCAAGACCCACAAATGTGATGTGAAATGGTTTTTCTCCCATGTTGCATTTAAGAGAAAACAGCAAATGCACGTTTTAGGCCAAAATGCTTTGAAAGCAATGGAAACAACAAAAGCGCATACTTTGTGATATCTCCTCTTGTAGCAAACACAGACAGCTCAAAATTTCACTGGATGTGTTGAAGACCAAGACCCACAAATGTGATGTGAAATGGTTTTTCTCCATGTTGCGTTTAAAGAGAAAACAGCAAATGCATGTTTTAGGCCAAAATGCATTGAAAGCAATGGAAATAACAAAAGCGCATACTTGTGATATCTCCTCTTGTAGCAAACACAGACAGCTCAAAATTTCACTGGATGTGTTGAAGACCAAGACCCACAAATGTGATGTGAAATAGTTTTTCTCCCATGTTGCGTTTAAGAGAAAACAGCAAATGCTCATTTTATGCCAAAATGCATTGAAAGCAATGGAAACAACAAAAGCGCATACTTTGTGATATCTCCTCTTGTAGCAAACACAGACAGCTCAAAATTTCACTGGATGTGTTGAAGACCAAGACCCACAAATGTGATGTGAAATGGTTTTTCTCCCATGTTGCTTTTAGGAGAAAACAGCAAATGCAAGTTTTAGGCCAAAATGCATTGAAAGCAATGGAAATAACAAAAGTCCATACTTTGTGATATCTCCTCTTGTAGCAAACACAGACAGCTCAAAATTGCACTGGATGTGTTGAAGACCAAGACCCACAAATATGATGTGAAAAGGTTTTTCTCCCATGTTGCGTTTAAGAGAAAACAGCAAATGCACGTTTTAGGCCAAAATGCATTGAAAGCAATGGAAACAACAAAAGCGCATACTTTGTGATATCTCCTCTTGTAGCAAACACAGACAGCTCAAAATTTCACTGGATGTGTTGAAGACCAAGACCCACAAATGTGATGTGAAATGGTTTTTCTCCCATGTTGCTTTTAAGAGAAAACAGCAAATGCAAGTTTTAGGCCAAAATGCATTGAAAGCAATGGAAATAACAAAAGTCCATACTTTGTGATATCTCCTCTTGTAGCAAACACAGACAGCTCAAAATTGCACTGGATGTGTTGAAGACCAAGACCCACAAATGTGATGTGAAATGGTTTTTCTCCCATGTTGCATTTAAGAGAAAACAGCAAATGCACGTTTTAGGCCAAAATGCTTTGAAAGCAATGGAAACAACAAAAGCGCATACTTTGTGATATCTCCTCTTGTAGCAAACACAGACAGCTCAAAATTTCACTGGATGTGTTGAAGACCAAGACCCACAAATGTGATGTGAAATGGTTTTTCTCCATGTTGCGTTTAAGAGAAAACAGCAAATGCATGTTTTAGGCCAAAATGCATTGAAAGCAATGGAAACAACAAAAGAGCATACTTTGTGTTATCTCCTCTTGTAGCAAACACAGACAGCTCAAAATTTCACTGGATGTGTTGAAGACCAAAACCCACAAATGTGATGTGAAATGGTTTTTCTCCCATGTTGCATTTAAGAGAAAACAGCAAATGCAAGTTTTAGGCCAAAATGCATTGAAAGCAATGGAAATAACAAAAGCGCATACTTTGTGATATCTCCGCTTGTAGCAAACACAGACAGCTCAAAATTTCACTGGATGTGTTGAAGACCAAGACCCACAAATGTGATGTGAAATGGTTTTTCTCCCATGTTGCGTTTAAGAGAAAACAGCAAATGCACGTTTTAGGCCAAAATGCTTTGAAAGCAATGGAAACAACAAAAGCGCATACTTTGTGATATCTCCTCTTGTAGCAAACACAGACAGCTCAAAATTTCACTGGATGTGTTGAAGACCAAGACCCACAAATGTGATGTGAAATGGTTTTTCTCCCATGTTGCTTTTAAGAGAAAACAGCAAATGCAAGTTTTAGGCCAAAATGCATTGAAAGCAATGGAAATAACAAAAGTCCATACTTTGTGATATCTCCTCTTGTAGCAAACACAGACAGCTCAAAATTGCACTGGATGTGTTGAAGACCAAGACCCACAAATGTGATGTGAAATGGTTTTTCTCCCATGTTGCGTTTAAGAGAAAACAGCAAATGCACGTTTTAGGCCAAAATGCATTGAAAGCAATGAAAACAACAAAAGCGCATACTTTGTGATATCTCCTCTTGTAGCAAACACAGACAGCTCAAAATTTCACTGGATGTGTTGAAGACCAAGACCCAAAAATGTGATGTGAAATGGTTTTCTCCCATGTTGCGTTTAAGAGAAAACAGCAAATGCAAGTTTTAGGCCAAAATGCATTGAAAGCAATGAAAACAACAAAAGCGCATACTTTGTGATATCTCCTCTTGTAGCAAACACAGACAGCTCAAAATTTCACTGGATGTGTTGAAGACCAAGACCCACAAATGTGATGTGAAATGGTTTTTCTCCCATGTTGCGTTTAAGAGAAAACAGCAAATGCACGTTTTAGGCCAAAATGCATTGAAAGCAATGAAAACACAAAAGCGCATACTTTGTGTTATCTCCTCTTGTAGCAAACACAGACAGCTCAAAATTTCACTGGATGTGTTGAAGACCAAGACCCACAAATGTGATGTGAAATGGTTTTTCTCCCATGTTGCGTTTAAGAGAAAACAGCAAATGCACGTTTTAGGCCAAAATGCATTGAAAGCAATGAAAACACAAAAGCGCATACTTTGTGTTATCTCCTCTTGTAGCAAACACAGACAGCTCAAAATTTCACTGGATGTGTTGAAGACCAAGACCCACAAATGTGATGTGAAATGTTTTTTCTCCCATGTTGCGTTTAAGAGAAAACAGCAAATGCAATTTTTAGGCCAAAATGCATTGAAAGCAATGGAAATAACAAAAGCGCATACTTTGTGATATCTCCTCTTGTAGCAAACACAGACAGCTCAAATTTCACTGGATGTGTTGAAGACCAAGACCCACAAATGTGATGTGAAATGGTTTTTCTCCCATGTTGCGTTTAAGAGAAAACAGCAAATGCACGTTTTAGGCCAAAATGCTTTGAAAGCAATGAAAACTACAAAAGCGCATACTTTGTGATATCTCCTCTTGTAGCAAAAACACAGACAGCTCAAAATTTCACTGGATGTGTTGAAGACCAAGACCCACAAATGTAATGTGAAATGGTTTTTCTCCATGTTGCGTTTAAGAGAAAACAGCAAATGCTCATTTTATGCCAAAATGCATTGAAAGCAATGGAAACAACAAAAGCGCATACTTTGTGATATCTCCTCTTGTAGCAAACACAGACAGCTCAAAATTTCACTGGATGTGTTGAAGACCAAGACCCACAAATGTGATGTGAAATGGTTTTTCTCCCATGTTGCTTTTAAGAGAAAACAGCAAATGCAAGTTTTAGGCCAAAATGCATTGAAAGCAATGGAAATAACAAAAGTCCATACTTTGTGATATCTCCTCTTGTAGCAAACACAGACAGCTCAAAATTGCACTGGATGTGTTGAAGACCAAGACCCACAAATATGATGTGAAAAGGTTTTTCTCCCATGTTGCGTTTAAGAGAAAACAGCAAATGCACGTTTTAGGCCAAAATGCATTGAAAGCAATGGAAACAACAAAAGCGCATACTTTGTGATATCTCCTCTTGTAGCAAACACAGACAGCTCAAAATTTCACTGGATGTGTTGAAGACCAAGACCCACAAATGTGATGTGAAATGGTTTTTCTCCCATGTTGCTTTTAAGAGAAAACAGCAAATGCAAGTTTTAGGCCAAAATGCATTGAAAGCAATGGAAATAACAAAAGTCCATACTTTGTGATATCTCCTCTTGTAGCAAACACAGACAGCTCAAATTGCACTGGATGTGTTGAAGACCAAGACCCACAAATGTGATGTGAAATGGTTTTTCTCCCATGTTGCATTTAAGAGAAAACAGCAAATGCACGTTTAGGCCAAAATGCTTTGAAAGCAATGGAAACAACAAAAGCGCATACTTTGTGATATCTCCTCTTGTAGCAAACACAGACAGCTCAAATTTCACTGGATGTGTTGATGACCAAGACCCACAAATGTGATGTGAAATTGGTTTTTCTCCCATGTTGCGTTTAAGAGAAAACAGCAAATGCACGTTTTAGGCCAAAATGCATTGAAAGCAATGGAAACAACAAAAGAGCATACTTTGTGTTATCTCCTCTTGTAGCAAACACAGACAGCTCAAAATTTCACTGGATGTGTTGAAGACAAAAACCCACAAATGTGATGTGAAATGGTTTTTCTCCCATGTTGCATTTAAGAGAAAACAGCAAATGCAAGTTTTAGGCCAAAATGCATTGAAAGCAATGGAAATAACAAAAGCGCATACTTTGTGATATCTCCTCTTGTAGCAAACACAGACAGCTCAAAATTTCACTGGATGTGTTGAAGACCAAGACCCACAAATGTGATGTGAAATGGTTTTTCTCCCATGTTGCGTTTAAGAGAAAACAGCAAATGCACGTTTTAGGCCAAAATGCTTTGAAAGCAATGGAAACAACAAAAGCGCATACTTTGTGATATCTCCTCTTGTAGCAAACACAGACAGCTCAAAATTTCACTGGATGTGTTGAAGACCAAGACCCACAAATGTGATGTGAAATGGTTTTTCGCCCATGTTGCTTTTAAGAGAAAACAGCAAATGCAAGTTTTAGGCCAAAATGCATTGAAAGCAATGGAAATAACAAAAGTCCATACTTTGTGATATCTCCTCTTGTAGCAAACACAGACAGCTCAAAATTGCACTGGATGTGTTGAAGACCAAGACCCACAAATGTGATGTGAAATGGTTTTTCTCCCATGTTGCGTTTAAGAGAAAACAGCAAATGCACGTTTTAGGCCAAAATGCATTGAAAGCAATGAAAACAACAAAAGCGCATACTTTGTGATATCTCCTCTTGTAGCAAACACAGACAGCTCAAAATTTCACTGGATGTGTTGAAGACCAAGACCCAAAAATGTGATGTGAAATGGTTTTTCTCCCATGTTGCGTTTAAGAGAAAACAGCAAATGCAAGTTTTAGGCCAAAATGCATTGAAAGCAATGAAAACAACAAAAGCGCATACTTTGTGATATCTCCTCTTGTAGCAAACACAGACAGCTCAAAATTTCACTGGATGTGTTGAAGACCAAGACCCACAAATGTGATGTGAAATGGTTTTTCTCCCATGTTGCGTTTAAGAGAAAACAGCAAATGCACGTTTTAGGCCAAAATGCTTTGAAAGCAATGGAAACAACAAAAGCGCATACTTTGTGATATCTCCTCTTGTAGCAAACACAGACAGCTCAAAATTTCACTGGATGTGTTGAAGACCAAGACCCACAAATGTGATGTGAAATGGTTTTTCTCCCATGTTGCGTTTAAGAGAAAACAGCAAATGCACGTTTTATGCCAAAATGCATTGAAAGCAATGGAAACAACAAAAGAGCATACTTTGTGTTATCTCCTCTTGTAGCAAACACAGACAGCTCAAAATTTCACTGGATGTGTTGAAGACCAAAACCCACAAATGTGATGTGAAATGGTTTTTCTCCCATGTTGCATTTAAGAGAAAACAGCAAATGCAAGTTTTAGGCCAAAATGCATTGAAAGCAATGGAAATAACAAAAGCGCATACTTTGTGATATCTCCGCTTGTAGCAAACACAGACAGCTCAAAATTTCACTGGATGTGTTGAAGACCAAGACCCACAAATGTGATGTGAAATGGTTTTTCTCCCATGTTGCGTTTAAGAGAAAACAGCAAATGCACGTTTTAGGCCAAAATGCTTTGAAAGCAATGGAAACAACAAAAGCGCATACTTTGTGATATCTCCTCTTGTAGCAAACACAGACAGCTCAAAATTTCACTGGATGTGTTGAAGACCAAGACCCACAAATGTGATGTGAAATGGTTTTTCTCCCATGTTGCTTTTAAGAGAAAACAGCAAATGCAAGTTTTAGGCCAAAATGCATTGAAAGCAATGGAAATAACAAAAGTCCATACTTTGTGATATCTCCTCTTGTAGCAAACACAGACAGCTCAAAATTGCACTGGATGTGTTGAAGACCAAGACCCACAAATGTGATGTGAAATGGTTTTTCTCCCATGTTGCGTTTAAGAGAAAACAGCAAATGCACGTTTTAGGCCAAAATGCATTGAAAGCAATGAAAACAACAAAAGCGCATACTTTGTGATATCTCCTCTTGTAGCAAACACAGACAGCTCAAAATTTCACTGGATGTGTTGAAGACCAAGACCCAAAAATGTGATGTGAAATGGTTTTCTCCCATGTTGCGTTTAAGAGAAAACAGCAAATGCAAGTTTTAGGCCAAAATGCATTGAAAGCAATGAAAACAACAAAAGCGCATACTTTGTGATATCTCCTCTTGTAGCAAACACAGACAGCTCAAAATTTCACTGGATGTGTTGAAGACCAAGACCCACAAATGTGATGTGAAATGGTTTTTCTCCCATGTTGCGTTTAAGAGAAAACAGCAAATGCACGTTTTAGGCCAAAATGCATTGAAAGCAATGAAAACACAAAAGCGCATACTTTGTGTTATCTCCTCTTGTAGCAAACACAGACAGCTCAAAATTTCACTGGATGTGTTGAAGACCAAGACCCACAAATGTGATGTGAAATGGTTTTTCTCCCATGTTGCGTTTAAGAGAAAACAGCAAATGCACGTTTTAGGCCAAAATGCATTGAAAGCAATGAAAACACAAAAGCGCATACTTTGTGTTATCTCCTCTTGTAGCAAACACAGACAGCTCAAAATTTCACTGGATGTGTTGAAGACCAAGACCCACAAATGTGATGTGAAATGTTTTTTCTCCCATGTTGCGTTTAAGAGAAAACAGCAAATGCAATTTTTAGGCCAAAATGCATTGAAAGCAATGGAAATAACAAAAGCGCATACTTTGTGATATCTCCTCTTGTAGCAAACACAGACAGCTCAAAATTTCACTGGATGTGTTGAAGACCAAGACCCACAAATGTGATGTGAAATGGTTTTTCTCCCATGTTGCGTTTAAGAGAAAACAGCAAATGCACGTTTTAGGCCAAAATGCTTTGAAAGCAATGAAAACTACAAAAGCGCATACTTTGTGATATCTCCTCTTGTAGCAAAAACACAGACAGCTCAAAATTTCACTGGATGTGTTGAAGACCAAGACCCACAAATGTAATGTGAAATGGTTTTTCTCCCATGTTGCGTTTAAGAGAAAACAGCAAATGCTCATTTTATGCCAAAATGCATTGAAAGCAATGGAAACAACAAAAGCGCATACTTTGTGATATCTCCTCTTGTAGCAAACACAGACAGCTCAAAATTTCACTGGATGTGTTGAAGACCAAGACCCACAAATGTGATGTGAAATGGTTTTTCTCCCATGTTGCTTTTAAGAGAAAACAGCAAATGCAAGTTTTAGGCCAAAATGCATTGAAAGCAATGGAAATAACAAAAGTCCATACTTTGTGATATCTCCTCTTGTAGCAAACACAGACAGCTCAAAATTGCACTGGATGTGTTGAAGACCAAGACCCACAAATATGATGTGAAAAGGTTTTTCTCACCATGTTGCGTTTTAAGAGAAAACAGCAAATGCACGTTTTAGGCCAAAATGCATTGAAAGCAATGGAAACAACAAAAGCGCATACTTTGTGATATCTCCTCTTGTAGCAAACACAGACAGCTCAAAATTTCACTGGATGTGTTGAAGACCAAGACCCACAAATGTGATGTGAAATGGTTTTTCTCCCATGTTGCTTTTAAGAGAAAACAGCAAATGCAAGTTTTAGGCCAAAATGCATTGAAAGCAATGGAAATAACAAAAGTCCATACTTTGTGATATCTCCTCTTGTAGCAAACACAGACAGCTCAAAATTGCACTGGATGTGTTGAAGACCAAGACCCACAAATGTGATGTGAAATGGTTTTTCTCCCATGTTGCATTTAAGAGAAAACAGCAAATGCACGTTTTAGGCCAAAATGCTTTGAAAGCAATGGAAACAACAAAAGCGCATACTTTGTGATATCTCCTCTTGTAGCAAACACAGACAGCTCAAAATTTCACTGGATGTGTTGATGACCAAGACCCACAAATGTGATGTGAAATGGTTTTTCTCCCATGTTGCGTTTAAGAGAAAACAGCAAATGCACGTTTTAGGCCAAAATGCATTGAAAGCAATGGAAACAACAAAAGAGCATACTTTGTGTTATCTCCTCTTGTAGCAAACACAGACAGCTCAAAATTTCACTGGATGTGTTGAAGACAAAAACCCACAAATGTGATGTGAAATGGTTTTTCTCCCATGTTGCATTTAAGAGAAAACAGCAAATGCAAGTTTTAGGCCAAAATGCATTGAAAGCAATGGAAATAACAAAAGCGCATACTTTGTGATATCTCCTCTTGTAGCAAACACAGACAGCTCAAAATTTCACTGGATGTGTTGAAGACCAAGACCCACAAATGTGATGTGAAATGGTTTTTCTCCCATGTTGCGTTTAAGAGAAAACAGCAAATGCACGTTTTAGGCCAAAATGCTTTGAAAGCAATGGAAACAACAAAAGCGCATACTTTGTGATATCTCCTCTTGTAGCAAACACAGACAGCTCAAAATTTCACTGGATGTGTTGAAGACCAAGACCCACAAATGTGATGTGAAATGGTTTTTCGCCCATGTTGCTTTTAAGAGAAAACAGCAAATGCAAGTTTTAGGCCAAAATGCATTGAAAGCAATGGAAATAACAAAAGTCCATACTTTGTGATATCTCCTCTTGTAGCAAACACAGACAGCTCAAAATTGCACTGGATGTGTTGAAGACCAAGACCCACAAATGTGATGTGAAATGGTTTTTCTCCCATGTTGCGTTTAAGAGAAAACAGCAAATGCACGTTTTAGGCCAAAATGCATTGAAAGCAATGAAAACAACAAAAGCGCATACTTTGTGATATCTCCTCTTGTAGCAAACACAGACAGCTCAAAATTTCACTGGATGTGTTGAAGACCAAGACCCAAAAATGTGATGTGAAATGGTTTTTCTCCCATGTTGCGTTTAAGAGAAAACAGCAAATGCAAGTTTTAGGCCAAAATGCATTGAAAGCAATGAAAACAACAAAAGCGCATACTTTGTGATATCTCCTCTTGTAGCAAACACAGACAGCTCAAAATTTCACTGGATGTGTTGAAGACCAAGACCCACAAATGTGATGTGAAATGGTTTTTCTCCCATGTTGCGTTTAAGAGAAAACAGCAAATGCACGTTTTAGGCCAAAATGCTTTGAAAGCAATGGAAACAACAAAAGCGCATACTTTGTGATATCTCCTCTTGTAGCAAACACAGACAGCTCAAAATTTCACTGGATGTGTTGAAGACCAAGACCCACAAATGTGATGTGAAATGGTTTTTTCTCCCATGTTGCGTTTAAGAGAAAACAGCAAATGCACGTTTTATGCCAAAATGCATTGAAAGCAATGGAAACAACAAAGAGCATACTTTGTGTTATCTCCTCTTGTAGCAAACACAGACAGCTCAAAATTTCACTGGATGTGTTGAAGACCAAAACCCACAAATGTGATGTGAAATGGTTTTTCTCCCATGTTGCATTTAAGAGAAAACAGCAAATGCAAGTTTTAGGCCAAAATGCATTGAAAGCAATGGAAATAACAAAAGCGCATACTTTGTGATATCTCCTCTTGTAGCAAACACAGACAGCTCAAAATTTCCCTGGATGTGTTGAAGACCAAGACCCACAAATGTGATGTGAAATGGTTTTTCTCCCATGTTGTGTTTAAGAGAAAACAGCAAATGCACGTTTTAGGCCAAAATGCTTTGAAAGCAATGGAAACAACAAAAGCGCATACTTTGTGATATCTCCTCTTGTAGCAAACACAGACAGCTCAAAATTTCACTGGATGTGTTGAAGACCAAGACCCACAAATGTGATGTGAAATGGTTTTTCTCCCATGTTGCTTTTAAGAGAAAACAGCAAATGCAAGTTTTAGGCCAAAATGCATTGAAAGGAATGGAAATAACAAAAGTCCATACTTTGTGATATCTCCTCTTGTAGCAAACACAGACAGCTCAAAATTGCACTGGATGTGTTGAAGACCAAGACCCACAAATGTGATGTGAAATGGTTTTTCTCCCATGTTGCGTTTAAGAGAAAACAGCAAATGCACGTTTTAGGCCAAAATTCATTGAAAGCAATGAAAACAACAAAAGCGCATACTTTGTGATATCTCCTCTTGTAGCAAACACAGACAGCTCAAAATTTCACTGGATGTGTTGAAGACCAAGACCCACAAATGTGATGTGAAATGGTTTTTCTCCCATGTTGCGTTTAAGAGAAAACAGCAAATGCAAGTTTTAGGCCAAAATGCTTTGAAAGCAATGGAAACAACAAAAGCGCATACTTTGTGATATCTCCTCTTGTAGCAAACACAGACAGCTCAAAATTTCACTGGATGTGTTGAAGACCAAGACCCACAAATGTGATGTGAAATATTTTTTCTCTCATGTTGCGTTTAAGAGAAAACAGCAAATGCACGTTTTAGGCCAAAATGCTTTGAAAGCAATGGAAACAACAAAAGCGCATACTTTGTGATATCTCCTCTTGTAGCAAACACAGACAGCTCAACATTTCACTGGATGTGTTGATGACCAAGACCCACAAATGTGATGTGAAATGGTTTTCCTCCCATGTTGCGTTTAAGAGAAAACAGCAACTGCACGTTTTAGGCCAAAATGCTTTGAAAGCAATGGAAACAACAAAAGCGCATACTTTGTGATATCTCCTCTTGTAGCAAACACAGACAGCTCAAAATTTCACTGGATGTGTTGAAGACCAAGACCCACAAATGTGATGTGAAATGGTTTTTCTCCCATGTTGCGTTTAAGAGAAAACAGCAAATGCAAGTTTTAGGCCAAAATGCATTGAAAGCAATGAAAACAACAAAAGCTCATACTTTGTGATATCTCCTCTTGTAGCAAACACAGACAGCTCAAAATTTCACTGGATGTGTTGAAGACCAAGACCCACAAAAGTGATGTGAAATGGTTTTTCTCCCATGTTGCGTTTAAGAGAAAACAGCAAATGCACGTTTTAGGCCAAAATGCTTTGAAAGCAATGGAAACAACAAAAGCGCATACTTTGTGATATCTCCTCTTGTAGCAAACACAGACAGCTCAAAATTTCACTGGATGTGTTGAAGACCAAGACCCACAAATGTGATGTGAAATGGTTTTTCTCCCATGTTGCGTTTAAGAGAAAACAGCAAATGCACGTTTTAGGCCAAAATGCATTGAAAGCAATGGAAACAACAAAAGAGCATACTTTGTGTTATCTCCTCTTGTAGCAAACACAGACAGCTCAAAATTTCACTGGATGTGTTGAAGACCAAAACCCACAAATGTGATGTGAAATGGTATTCTCCCATGTTGCATTTAAGAGAAAACAGCAAATGCAAGTTTTAGGCCAAAATGCATTGAAAGCAATGGAAATAACAAAAGCGCATACTTTGTGATATCTCCTCTTGTAGCAAACACAGACAGCTCAAAATGTCACTGGATGTGTTGAAGACCAAGACCCACAAATGTGATGTGAAATGGTTTTTCTCCCATGTTGCGTTTAAGAGAAAACAGCAAATGCTCATTTTATGCCAAAATGCATTGAAAGCAATGGAAACAACAAAAGCGCATACTTTGTGATATCTCCTCTTGTAGCAAACACAGACAGCTCAAAATTTCACTGGATGTGTTGAAGACCAAGACCCACAAATGTGATGTGAAATGGTTTTTCTCCCATGTTGCTTTTAAGAGAAAACAGCAAATGCAAGTTTTAGGCCAAAATGCATTGAAAGCAATGGAAATAACAAAAGTCCATACTTTGTGATATCTCCTCTTGTAGCAAACACAGACAGCTCAAAATTGCACTGGATGTGTTGAAGACCAAGACCCACAAATGTGATGTGAAATGGTTTTTCTCCCATGTTGCGTTTAAGAGAAAACAGCAAATGCACGTTTTAGGCCAAAATGCTTTGAAAGCAACGGAAACAACAAAAGCGCATACTTTGTGATATCCCCTCTTGTAGCAAACACAGACAGCTCAAAATTTCACTGGATGTGTTGAAGACCAAGACCCACAAATGTGATGTGAAATGGTTTTTCTCCCATGTTGCGTTTAAGAGAAAACAGCAAATGCACGTTTTAGGCCAAAATGCATTGAAAGCAATGGAAACAACAAAAGAGCATAATTTGTGTTATCTCCTCTTGTAGCAAACACAGACAGCTCAAAATTTCACTGGATGTGTTGAAGACCAAAACCCACAAATGTGATGTGAAATGGTTTTTCTCCCATGTTGCATTTAAGAGAAAACAGCAAATGCAAGTTTTAGGCCAAAATGCATTGAAAGCAATGTAAATAACAAAAGCGCATACTTTGTGATATCTCCTCTTGTAGCAAACACAGACAGCTCAAAATTTCACTGGATGTGTTGAAGACCAAGACCCACAAATGTGATGTGAAATGGTTTTTCTCCCATGTTGCGTTTAAGAGAAAACAGCAAATGCACGTTTTAGGCCAAAATGCATTGAAAGCAATGGAAACAACAAAAGAGCATACTTTGTGTTATCTCCTCTTGTAGCAAACACAGACAGCTCAAAATTTCACTGGATGTGTTGAAGACCAAAACCCACAAATGTGATGTGAAATGGTTTTTCTCCCATGTTGCATTTAAGAGAAAACAGCAAATGCAAGTTTTAGGCCAAAATGCATTGAAAGCAATGGAAATAACAAAAGCGCATACTTTGTGATATCTCCTCTTGTAGCAAACACAGACAGCTCAAAATTTCACTGGATGTGTTGAAGACCAAGACCCACAAATGTGATGTGAAATGGTTTTTCTCCCATGTTGTGTTTAAGAGAAAACAGCAAATGCACGTTTTAGGCCAAAATGCTTTGAAAGCAATGGAAACAACAAAAGCGCATACTTTGTGATATCTCCTCTTGTAGCAAACACAGACAGCTCAAAATTTCACTGGATGTGTTGAAGACCAAGAACACAAATGTGATGTGAAATGGTTTTTCTCCCATGTTGCTTTTAAGAGAAAACAGCAAATGCAAGTTTTAGGCCAAAATGCATTGAAAGCAATGGAAATAACAAAAGTCCATACTTTGTGATATCTCCTCTTGTAGCAAACACAGAGAGCTCAAAATTGCACTGGATGTGTTGAAGACCAAGACCCACAAATGTGATGTGAAATGGTTTTTCTCCCATGTTGCGTTTAAGAGAAAACAGCAAATGCACGTTTTAGGCCAAAATGCATTGAAAGCAATGAAAACAACAAAAGCGCATACTTTGTGATATCTCCTCTTGTAGCAAACACAGACAGCTCAAAATTTCACTGGATGTGTTGAAGACCAAGACCCACAAATGTGATGTGAAATGGTTTTTCTCCCATGTTGCGTTTAAGAGAAAAACAGCAAATGCAAGTTTTAGGCCAAAATGCTTTGAAAGCAATGGAAACAACAAAAGCGCATACTTTGTGATATCTCCTCTTGTAGCAAACACAGACAGCTCAAAATTTCACTGGATGTGTTGAAGACCAAGACCCACAAATCTGATGTGAAATGGTTTTTCTCTCATGTTGCGTTTAAGAGAAAACAGCAAATGCAAGTTTTAGGCCAAAATGCATTGAAAGCAATGAAAACAACAAAAGCGCATACTTTGTGATATCTCCTCTTGTAGCAAACACAGACAGCTCAAAATTTCACTGGATGTGTTGAAGACCAAGACCCACAAATGTGATGTGAAATGGTTTTTCTCCCATGTTGCGTTTAAGAGAAAACAGCAACTGCACGTTTTAGGTCAAAATGCTTTGAAAGCAATGGAAACAACAAAAGCGCATACTTTGTGATATCTCCTCTTGTAGCAAACACAGACAGCTCAAAATTTCACTGGATGTGTTGAAGACCAAGACCCACAAATGTGATGTGAAATGGTTTTTCTCCCATGTTGCGTTTAAGAGAAAACAGCAAATGCACGTTTTAGGCCAAAATGCATTGAAAGCAATGGAAATAACAAAAGTCCATACTTTGTGATATCTCCTCTTGTAGCAAACACAGACAGCTCAAAATTGCACTGGATGTGTTGAAGACCAAGACCCACAAATGTGATGTGAAATGGTTTTTCTCCCATGTTGCGTTTAAGAGAAAACAGCAAATGCAAGTTTTAGGCCAAAATGCATTGAAAGCAATGAAAACAACAAAAGCTCATACTTTGTGATATCTCCTCTTGTAGCAAACACAGACAGCTCAAAATTTCACTGGATGTGTTGAAGACCAAGACCCACAAATGTGATGTGAAATGGTTTTTCTCCCATGTTGCTTTTAAGAGAAAACAGCAAATGCACGTTTTAGGCCAAAATGCTTTGAAAGCAATGGAAACAACAAAAGCGCATACTTTGTGATATCTCCTCTTGTAGCAAACACAGACAGCTCAAAATTTCACTGGATGTGTTGAAGACCAAGACCCACAAATGTGATGTGAAATGGTTTTTCTCCCATGTTGCGTTTAAGAGAAAACAGCAAATGCACGTTTTAGGCCAAAATGCATTGAAAGCAATGGAAACAACAAAAGAGCATACTTTGTGTTATCTCCTCTTGTAGCAAACACAGACAGCTCAAAATTTCACTGGATGTGTTGAAGACCAAAACCCACAAATGTGATGTGAAATGGTATTCTCCCATGTTGCATTTAAGAGAAAACAGCAAATGCAAGTTTTAGGCCAAAATGCATTGAAAGCAATGGAAATAACAAAAGCGCATACTTTGTGATATCTCCTCTTGTAGCAAACACAGACAGCTCAAAATTTCACTGGATGTGTTGAAGACCAAGACCCACAAATGTGATGTGAAATGGTTTTTCTCCCATGTTGTGTTTAAGAGAAAACAGCAAATGCACGTTTTAGGCCAAAATGCTTTGAAAGCAATGGAAACAACAAAAAGCGCATACTTTGTGATATCTCCTCTTGTAGCAAACACAGACAGCTCAAAATTTCACTGGATGTGTTGAAGACCAAGAACACAAATGTGATGTGAAATGGTTTTTCTCCCATGTTGCTTTTAAGAGAAAACAGCAAATGCAAGTTTTAGGCCAAAATGCATTGAAAGCAATGGAAATAACAAAAGTCCATACTTTGTGATATCTCCTCTTGTAGCAAACACAGAGAGCTCAAAATTGCACTGGATGTGTTGAAGACCAAGACCCACAAATGTGATGTGAAATGGTTTTTCTCCCATGTTGCGTTTAAGAGAAAACAGCAAATGCACGTTTTAGGCCAAAATGCATTGAAAGCAATGAAAACAACAAAAGCGCATACTTTGTGATATCTCCTCTTGTAGCAAACACAGACAGCTCAAAATTTCACTGGATGTGTTGAAGACCAAGACCCACAAATGTGATGTGAAATGGTTTTTCTCCCATGTTGCGTTTAAGAGAAAACAGCAAATGCAAGTTTTAGGCCAAAATGCTTTGAAAGCAATGGAAACAACAAAAGCGCATACTTTGTGATATCTCCTCTTGTAGCAAACACAGACAGCTCAAAATTTCACTGGATGTGTTGAAGACCAAGACCCACAAATCTGATGTGAAATGGTTTTTCTCTCATGTTGCGTTTAAGAGAAAACAGCAAATGCACGTTTTAGGCCAAAATGCTTTGAAAGCAATGGAAACAACAAAAGCGCATACTTTGTGATATCTCCTCTTGTAGCAAACACAGACAGCTCAAAATTTCACTGGATGTGTTGAAGACCAAGACCCACAAATGTGATGTGAAATGGTTTTTCTCCCATGTTGCGTTTAAGAGAAAACAGCAACTGCACGTTTTAGGCCAAAATGCTTTGAAAGCAATAGAAACAACAAAAGCGCATACTTTGTGATATCGCCTCTTGTAGCAAACACAGACAGCTCAAAATTTCACTGGATGTGTTGAAGACCAAGACCCACAAATGTGATGTGAAATGGTATTCTCCCATGTTGCATTTAAGAGAAAACAGCAAATGCAAGTTTTAGGCCAAAATGCATTGAAAGCAATGGAAATAACAAAAGCGCATACTTTGTGATATCTCCTCTTGTAGCAAACACAGACAGCTCAAAATGTCACTGGATGTGTTGAAGACCAAGACCCACAAATGTGATGTGAAATGGTTTTTCTCCCATGTTGCGTTTAAGAGAAAACAGCAAATGCTCATTTTATGCCAAAATGCATTGAAAGCAATGGAAACAACAAAAGCGCATACTTTGTGATATCTCCTCTTGTAGCAAACACAGACAGCTCAAAATTTCACTGGATGTGTTGAAGACCAAGACCCACAAATGTGATGTGAAATGGTTTTTCTCCCATGTTGCTTTTAAGAGAAAACAGCAAATGCAAGTTTTAGGCCAAAATGCATTGAAAGCAATGGAAATAACAAAAGTCCATACTTTGTGATATCTCCTCTTGTAGCAAACACAGACAGCTCAAAATTGCACTGGATGTGTTGAAGACCAAGACCCACAAATGTGATGTGAAATGGTTTTTCTCCCATGTTGCGTTTAAGAGAAAACAGCAAATGCACGTTTTAGGCCAAAATGCTTTGAAAGCAACGGAAACAACAAAAGCGCATACTTTGTGATATCCCCTCTTGTAGCAAACACAGACAGCTCAAAATTTCACTGGATGTGTTGAAGACCAAGACCCACAAATGTGATGTGAAATGGTTTTTCTCCCATGTTGCGTTTAAGAGAAAACAGCAAATGCACGTTTTAGGCCAAAATGCATTGAAAGCAATGGAAACAACAAAAGAGCATAATTTGTGTTATCTCCTCTTGTAGCAAACACAGACAGCTCAAAATTTCACTGGATGTGTTGAAGACCAAAACCCACAAATGTGATGTGAAATGGTTTTTCTCCCATGTTGCATTTAAGAGAAAACAGCAAATGCAAGTTTTAGGCCAAAATGCATTGAAAGCAATGTAAATAACAAAAGCGCATACTTTGTGATATCTCCTCTTGTAGCAAACACAGACAGCTCAAAATTTCACTGGATGTGTTGAAGACCAAGACCCACAAATGTGATGTGAAATGGTTTTTCTCCCATGTTGCGTTTAAGAGAAAACAGCAAATGCACGTTTTAGGCCAAAATGCATTGAAAGCAATGGAAACAACAAAAGAGCATACTTTGTGTTATCTCCTCTTGTAGCAAACACAGACAGCTCAAAATTTCACTGGATGTGTTGAAGACCAAAACCCACAAATGTGATGTGAAATGGTTTTTCTCCCATGTTGCATTTAAGAGAAAACAGCAAATGCAAGTTTTAGGCCAAAATGCATTGAAAGCAATGGAAATAACAAAAGCGCATACTTTGTGATATCTCCTCTTGTAGCAAACACAGACAGCTCAAAATTTCACTGGATGTGTTGAAGACCAAGACCCACAAATGTGATGTGAAATGGTTTTTTCCTCCCATGTTGTGTTTAAGAGAAAACAGCAAATGCACGTTTTAGGCCAAAATGCTTTGAAAGCAATGGAAACAACAAAAGCGCATACTTTGTGATATCTCCTCTTGTAGCAAACACAGACAGCTCAAAATTTCACTGGATGTGTTGAAGACCAAGAACACAAATGTGATGTGAAATGGTTTTTCTCCCATGTTGCTTTTAAGAGAAAACAGCAAATGCAAGTTTTAGGCCAAAATGCATTGAAAGCAATGGAAATAACAAAAGTCCATACTTTGTGATATCTCCTCTTGTAGCAAACACAGAGAGCTCAAAATTGCACTGGATGTGTTGAAGACCAAGACCCACAAATGTGATGTGAAATGGTTTTTCTCCCATGTTGCGTTTAAGAGAAAACAGCAAATGCACGTTTTAGGCCAAAATGCATTGAAAGCAATGAAAACAACAAAAGCGCATACTTTGTGATATCTCCTCTTGTAGCAAACACAGACAGCTCAAAATTTCACTGGATGTGTTGAAGACCAAGACCCACAAATGTGATGTGAAATGGTTTTTCTCCCATGTTGCGTTTAAGAGAAAACAGCAAATGCAAGTTTTAGGCCAAAATGCTTTGAAAGCAATGGAAACAACAAAAGCGCATACTTTGTGATATCTCCTCTTGTAGCAAACACAGACAGCTCAAAATTTCACTGGATGTGTTGAAGACCAAGACCCACAAATCTGATGTGAAATGGTTTTTCTCTCATGTTGCGTTTAAGAGAAAACAGCAAATGCAAGTTTTAGGCCAAAATGCATTGAAAGCAATGAAAACAACAAAAGCGCATACTTTGTGATATCTCCTCTTGTAGCAAACACAGACAGCTCAAAATTTCACTGGATGTGTTGAAGACCAAGACCCACAAATGTGATGTGAAATGGTTTTTCTCCCATGTTGCGTTTAAGAGAAAACAGCAACTGCACGTTTTAGGTCAAAATGCTTTGAAAGCAATGGAAACAACAAAAGCGCATACTTTGTGATATCTCCTCTTGTAGCAAACACAGACAGCTCAAAATTTCACTGGATGTGTTGAAGACCAAGACCCACAAATGTGATGTGAAATGGTTTTTCTCCCATGTTGCGTTTAAGAGAAAACAGCAAATGCACGTTTTAGGCCAAAATGCATTGAAAGCAATGGAAATAACAAAAGTCCATACTTTGTGATATCTCCTCTTGTAGCAAACACAGACAGCTCAAAATTGCACTGGATGTGTTGAAGACCAAGACCCACAAATGTGATGTGAAATGGTTTTTCTCCCATGTTGCGTTTAAGAGAAAACAGCAAATGCAAGTTTTAGGCCAAAATGCATTGAAAGCAATGAAAACAACAAAAGCTCATACTTTGTGATATCTCCTCTTGTAGCAAACACAGACAGCTCAAAATTTCACTGGATGTGTTGAAGACCAAGACCCACAAATGTGATGTGAAATGGTTTTTCTCCCATGTTGCTTTTAAGAGAAAACAGCAAATGCACGTTTTAGGCCAAAATGCTTTGAAAGCAATGGAAACAACAAAAGCGCATACTTTGTGATA
>JAUIMM010003693.1:0-7500 GCA_031769625.1 Taudactylus pleione
TATAAGCGGGGGATGTATGTAATATATATGTGTATATTTGGTATATAAGAGTGATATATGTGGTATATAAGCGGGGGATGTATGTAATATATATGTGTATATTTGGTATATAAGAGAGTGATATATGTGGTATGTGAGCGGGGGATGTATGTAATATATATGTGTATATTTGGTATATAAGAGAGTGATATATGTGGTATATGAGCGGGGGATGTATGTAATATATATGTGTATATTTGGTATATAAGAGAGTGATATATGTGGTATATGAGCGGGGGATGTATGTAATATATATGTGTATATTTGGTATATAAGAGAGTGATATATGTGGTATATGAGCGGGGGATGTATGTAATATATATGTGTATATTTGGTATATAAGAGAGTGATATATGTGGTATATGAGCGGGGGATGTATGTAATATATATGTGTATATTTGGTATATAAGAGTGATATATGTGGTATATGAGCGGGGGATGTATGTAATATATATGTGTATATTTGGTATATAAGAGTGATATATTTGGTATTTAAGAGAGTGATATATGTGGTATATGAGCGGGGGATGTATGTAATATATATGTGTATATTTGGTATATAAGAGTGATATATGTGGTATATGAGCGGGGGATGTATGTAATATATATGTGTATATTTGGTATATAAGAGTGATATATTTGGTATATAAGAGAGTGATATATGTGGTATATGAGCGGGGGATGTATGTAATATATATGTGTATATTTGGTATATAAGAGAGTGATATATGTGGTATATGAGCGGGGGATGTATGTAATATATATGTGTATATTTGGTATATAAGAGAGTGATATATGTGGTATATGAGCGGGGGATGTATGTAATATATATGTGTATATTTGGTATATAAGAGTGATATATGTGGTATATAAGCGGGGGATGTATGTAATATATATGTGTATATTTGGTATATAAGAGAGTGATATATGTGGTATATGAGCGGGGGATGTATGTAATATATATGTGTATATTTGGTATATAAGAGAGTGATATATGTGGTATATGAGCGGGGGATGTATGTAATATATATGTGTATATTTGGTATATAAGAGTGATATATGTGGTATATGAGCGGGGGATGTATGTAATATATATGTGTATATTTGGTATATAAGAGTGATATATGTGGTATATGAGCGGGGGATGTATGTAATATATATGTGTATATTTGGTATATAAGAGTGATATATTTGGTATATAAGAGAGTGATATATGTGGTATATGAGCGGGGGATGTATGTAATATATATGTGTATATTTGGTATATAAGAGAGTGATATATGTGGTATATAAGCAGGGGATGTATGTAATATATATGTGTATATTTGGTATATAAGAGAGTGATATATGTGGTATATGAGCGGGGGATGTATGTAATATATATGTGTATATTTGGTATATAAGAGAGTGATATATGTGGTATATGAGCGGGGGATGTATGTAATATATATGTGTATATTTGGTATATAAGAGTGATATATGTGGTATATGAGCGGGGGATGTATGTAATATATATGTGTATTTTTGGTATATAAGAGAGTGATATATGTGGTATATAAGCAGGGGATGTATGTAATATATATGTGTATATTTGGTATATAAGAGAGTGATATATGTGGTATATGAGCGGGGGATGTATGTAATATATATGTGTATATTTGGTATATAAGAGAGTGATATATGTGGTATATAAGCAGGGGATGTATGTAATATATATGTGTATATTTGGTATATAAGAGAGTGATATATGTGGTATATGAGCGGGGGATGTATGTAATATATTTGTGTATATTTGGTATATAAGAGAGTGATATATGTGGTATATGAGCGGGGGATGTATGTAATATATATGTGTATATTTGGTATATAAGAGTGATATATGTGGTATATGAGCGGGGGATGTATGTAATATATATGTGTATATTTGGTATATAAGAGAGTGATATATGTGGTATATGAGCGGGGGATGTATGTAATATATATGTGTATATTTGGTATATAAGAGTGATATATGTGGTATATGAGCGGGGGATGTATGTAATATATATGTGTATATTTGGTATATAAGAGTGATATATGTGGTATATGAGCGGGGGATGTATGTAATATATATGTGTATATTTGATTGAGATTGAAAAATCCTTCGATGATTTATGAGGCTTCTGCAGCTTCTTGCCAGTTACGGCTACAAAACTCTTTGCGTGATTGTGATTCTCTATGACCTCATATAAAATTGATGGCTCTTTATTTGAAAAACCGTTCAGTCACCAACAAAATGAAGTTATAATAAGTAGAATTAATTGTCCTGGTGACTTAGTGGCAGGAGACTGGGAAATTTTCTATTCACTTATTACCACTTATTAGCTTATGCCGAACATATTCCAGGATCAGTTGGGCGATTTCTGCGCAGTTATATGAATTTTTAGGTTCCCAGCTCAGCACAATTTATACCCTTATGTTTTATTTAGCATTTACTGAAAAAAATGCTGCAAATAAGCAATGCAGGCACTAGCTGTACACAGACACTGGCTGGATACAGGGAATACGGCCGCGGATTTATACATTGTATATTGAGCCAACCTACTGTAAATGCTGGATATGCAGACTAGACAGTGCTCAAGAATTATACAGGAAACTTTTATAAAACTGATTGAAAAACTCCACGTTAATAGTGAATGCACGGTGTTATGGCGTTCTGCTCTCCACGCGTCTCAGAGTGTAAGCTCATTTGCACATGGTCATTTTTACTATCTGTTTCATTTCTGGCACGTAATATGCATCATGATCCCTGCAACGCACGGCGCTGCGTAATATGTCAGCGCTGTATAAATAATATTAACAATAAAATCAAGTGTCCAGGACTCTAATGACACGATTACTATCAGACTCTCATTGCTGGTTCAGTGATGATCACTAATAATTGGCGCAGCACTCTCGCACCCTATTGGTTCTCAGGCATTTCATAGTTGTGATCTCTGCGAAAGCTTCTTTCCTGCACATTAGGGATTTGCAAACAATACATTTGTCAGTAGGGGGCTATGCGAAGAATTGAGTGTAGGTCCCATTCCATTAACTCCGTACAATTATGTCTCTCCTCACATCACGCCAATGTCACATACAGCCAGTGGGAGCTCTTACCATGGTCAGTGAGGGGGCTGCCTGCAGTCTGGTTGGAGTGAGGGCCTGTGATGTCCGGAATATTGCACTTGCAGTGCTGCACATGCGCAGCGAATCTGGGAGTGCTGCGAACGGCGCCTGTGCACAAACGCAGCCTCTGGAAGTCGACTAGGGCTGATGGAAAGGCTCTCTCTGCTAATCGCAGTCCCAGGGGGAGAACACACCTACTGTCACTGTCTGCCTGGCGTTTCCAATGGGAAGCCACTGCCACAAAAGATACTGGACCTCATTCAGACCCGCTCGCAACCGGGTTGATGTTTTGGTCTTGCGCACGCGCAGCGGCCGCACTGCGCGTGCACAAGCCCCGGAGCGAGAGAGGCTGTTGATCGACAGCTCGGCCCGTTTTGTAGGCGCTACACAAACGGAGGCGTTTTCTGGGCGGCCGCATTGACATCAGCAGTGATGTCAGTGGGGAGTTTCCTGCTCCATCAGGAAGGTTGCCGAGACCCAACTTTAGGGTCTCATCGCAAGCCCCGATGGTAACGATGGTCTTGACCATCGTGACCATCACCCTGCTCGGTCGCTAAGCTGTGGGTGGTAACCCACAGCTTAGCTAGCGACCAGGAGGCTGCACTAAAAAATAGAGGCGGCCGCCCTCATTCAGAGAGAGTGATCGCTTCTTGCGACCGACTCTGAATGAGGGCCACAGAGTGTGCAAAAAAAAAAAAGAATTAGGCAGAACGTAAGATGTATATTAATATTGATATCCTACAATAATATCATTCACACTCTTTGAAATAAATCCACCTTAACCATTTTACCAAACTGATATAACTGGGTAAATTAATGCAATTAATAGTAATCTCTCTTCGCATCTAATTTAAAAAACAAACAAACACAGAAATATTAGAGTCACTCACCCAAGTGCTTAACGTCACTCTCAGCAGCCAGGAACCGGCCGAGGAGCACAAGGAACTTACTTCATGTTGCAATTTCTTTTATCCTGAAGTCACAGAAAAACACTAGAGCCAAAACATAAGAACAATAAACTGGAGCAAAAAGATCACATTAATATAATAGAGCTAAAACATAAGTAAGAAGTATAATTGTGACCAATTCGCTGAATCCAAAGTTCATTAAAACAGAGGTAGATCCAAAGAAACACGAGTCTTAAATGACAGATAAAGTATTATGGTTTATATTATGCAGCCTCAAAGTGGGATGTTCCAAGATGCTTATTTTCTCATTGTAAACCACAGAACGTCTGTGATTTGAGTGTGGGATGGGGAGTTTCTGGGCAACAATTCATATCTTTCATTTAGTTTCATATCTTCATTGTAGTTCACCTGTAACTATCAATTCCGCAATCAATGCTATATATAAGGGGTTGCTTTTTCTCCCCAGTAATATAGGCTGTCCTGGAGCTTCATGCTGCCATTTTATGTGAATGCGGGAGGCTCCCAATTTTTCAGGTAGCCCATAGGCAAATGCAGGGGGGATTTCCATCTGCCTGTAAACCCCCCTCTCCAGCCCACACAATGATCACAATAGAAATAGTATATAATACAATGTTACTAGTGCTGCATGTTCTTCTCAGAATTGCAAATTACATAATTAGCACCATCTGTAAATCTTTTAACATGGGTCAGCCAGTAATTCACCTGTGCACCAACTACGAGATCTGGAAAACATGCAGTTAGGAGAGCAGGGCTAGAGACCAATTTGGTGCCCGCATCTGAAATATAAACATTCAGCTCAGGAAGGGTGGCCACATATAATGGGTTACTGTGATCACTGGTCCTGTATATGCTGGAATGACGACACACAATACACTTTGTGTGACGCATATTAAAGCTGGATAAGTGCTAATTCTGCCCTCTTCATGGACTGGCCAAACTCACTCTAAATTCAGGCATTTGGAAATCCCCCCTCTAGAAATCATGCGTTTGCCACTGTAGCCTCTCGCACACCCGGAAGAGTAGGCACTGCTCCTGCATCCAGTCCACTTCATAGTGGGCGGGATGCAGTAAGCGAATACTCCAGCCCCTCCCCCATCACTGAGCGTTTGAATGTACTCTCCGAGCTTCTCCGGTAGAGGTATAAACAAAAGTGGGTAAGTATTAATGGGAGTAAGAGCCAGATACAGGAAGTGAGGGGCAGATACAGGAAGTGAGGGCCAGATACAGGAAGTGAGGGAGAGATACAGAACATGAGGGGCAGATAATGGAAGTGAGGGCCAGATACAGGAAGTAAGGGGCAGATAAAGGAAGTGAGGGCCAGATACAGGAAGTGAGGGAGATACAGAAAATGAGGGGCAGATAATGGAAGTGAGGGCCAGATACAGGAAGTAAGGGGCAGATAAAGGAAGTGAGGGCCAGATACAGGAAGTGAGGGCCAGATACAGGAAGTGAGGGGCAGATACAGGAAGTGAGGGGCAGATACAGGAAGTGAGGGGCAGATACAGGAAGTAAGGGGCAGATAAAGGAAGTGAGGGCCAGATACAGAAAGTGAGGGCCAGATACAGGAAGTGAGGGACAGATAATGGAAGTGAGGGCCAGATACAGGAAGTGAGGGGCAGATACAGAAAATAAGGGGCAGATAAAAGAAGTGAGGGCCAGATACAGAAAGTGAGGGACAGATACAGGAAGTGTGGGACCGATACAGGAAGTGAGAAGCAGATACAGAAAGTGAGGAGCAGATACAGGAAGTGAGGGGCAGATACAGGAAGTGAGGAGCAGATACAGGAAGTGAGGAGCAGATACAGGAAGTGAGAGATAGATACAGGAAGTGAGGGGCAGATACAGGAAGTGAGAAGCAGATACAGGAAGTGAGGGGCAGATACAGGAAGTGCTGGACAGATACAGGAAGTGAGGATCAGATACAGGAAGTGAGGATCAGATACAGGAAGTGAGGAGCAGATACAGGAAGTGAGGATCAGATACAGGAAGTGAGGAGCAGATACAGGAAGTGCGGGACAGATACAGGAAGTGAGGATCAGATACAGGAAGTGAGGGGCAGATACAGGAAGTGAGGGGCAGATACAGGAAGTGAGGGGCAGATACAGGAAGTGAGGGCTCTTTTATGTGAATCGTGCCGCCAAGCCATGTTCAGCTCTGAATGATGCTGCAATTCACATCATTGCACAGCAGGCTGCATGGCCGGATCACTTCAAATTTTGTTCTGGTGCCCATTTCCTGTACCGTGTGTACGTTCCGGAGGGAAGGAAAACATTGACAGCGAGTATGATGTATTCCATGCTGTAAATTATATGCTTATTACAAATAATGACTGAGTGCCATGGCCACATAAAAACTCAGGGCTATAATCAATGTCTGATTACCCATTATACAACCAAGGCTCCTGCCTGGGGCCCGGTGTACATGGACAAGCTCAGCTGAGTGTAACTTGTTTTTATGGGTTTTTTTCTGCAAATGTAGGGGGGGAAGGTGCCAAAAAGCAGTATCTTTCCAGATCACAGAAATATCCACAAAATGTACAGTATGGGGCGTATTATTTCTTCTAATATACACGTTTGTCTAATGAACACGGAAGTGACAACATCAGAACTCACTAATTATAAGCAACGAAATCTGTGTCAGCATCAATACAGATACTATATACACAAGATTATATGTAAATATAAATGTTTCAGTCCTGTCCTTGGACCTTTGTGAAGATATATACAAAACATATGGAAAAAGGACTGTCTGTCAAGACAATAGACCAAAACATCAATCTATTGTGTGATGGCTTTTCATTGAAATAAAGCTTTCTCCTTTTCTACAAGACTGGTGAGTGTTACCCCCTCATTGAACTGTAAATCACACTTGCCGACTTTTGAAAAAGCATGTCAGGGAGAGTGTGAAGGCAGCACCTAAGAGTGCGGCTGTAAAGTGGGCGTGTACTGCTACATCTGAGAGGCGTGTCATACATGTGATAGGCGTGTACTGCTACATCTTAGAGGCGTGTCATACATGTGATAGGCGTGTACTGCTACATCTGAGAGGCATGTCATACATGTGATAGGCGTGTACTGCTACATCTGAGAGGCGTGTCATAATACTGACTTACATCCAAATGTAAAGCCCCAAAGCAGTCAGTAAGATTAGCATGTTGATGAAAACACACTGATACTTTTCAGGAAATACATGTAGCCATAGGGATCATTGTGCCTTATACCCAATACATGTAGCCATAGGGATCATTGTGCCTTATACCCAATACATGTAGCCATAGGGATCATTGTGCCTTATACCCAATGCAGGGAAATAATACTAATAATCCCATTTGAATGTAAATATCTCTGTATTTTCTTTTATATACAGCTACATAATGGGGGTAAGG
>JAUIMM010003693.1:10000-20000 GCA_031769625.1 Taudactylus pleione
ACCGCCTTATCCCCCCCCCATCCCCCACACACATATATTGAGTCATTTCCAATACACATTTCAGGTTGTTTTTGTGGTAAAACTTTAACTCTCTCTACATTTTTCACATTGTAATGTTTCTGAATTAATTAAATGACTTATTGGACTTAAAGATTTTACTTAATGCTTAATTTTCTTGTGTGGCTATAGGGCAATTATTAACTCAGATTGTTTCTTTTGATGTGCAGTGTGTAGTAATCAGGCGTCTGCCATCACTCTGCATGATAATGAGAACAGGAAAGAAGTATCAGGTCTGGACAGCTCTATAGAAACACACTGAAAATAAATATACACATGCTGATAAGGTTGTACATGCTATATATATTATATATATATATATACACACACACACATGTAATCCTTCTTCTAACATTCTGACAGGTCATGGTGCAGAGAATCGAATGACATCTTCCTTACATACATATGACCTCCTACTAATTTATATATATATATATATATATATATATATACACATACATAATAAACAATATCTGTCATGTCTCTGTCATGCACAGTAAGAGCTGAGGTGTGCACCCCCTTCCCCAATGGCTCGAACTTGCAGCAAAGGAGAGTGGGAAGAGAACCCACCACTTTAATTACAATTAATTATTATTATAGCAGGACATGGATAATATATAATATATATCTATATGTTAGAGATGTGCTGTTCGGTTTTCCAGAAATCCGAATCCCCCCCAAATTTAGAGAATCCAGCCAGATCCTAGTCACAGCTCTGATCTTCCCGCGGTTAGGAATTCAGATTTTAAATCTAAATTTTGGGTTTTGAAATGCAAAAATTACATGATTTCAGATGTTTCCAAAAACTTTTTAACAATTTAAAAAAAAAAAAAAAAAAAAAAACCCGGATACAAAATCAAAACATGGGGGTCAGCGCACATTCTTATATATATATATATATATATATATATATATATATATATATATATATTATTCTTACAGACCTCAAGCAGAAGGGGCTCAAGTAATTTAGTTTACATTTTTTTTCTCAATTCTAAAAATGCAGAAATGATCTTTCTCCACATTACTGAAATACCCGTCCACCATTGCATGAATATCTAGTTTATTATTTCTAAAAAAAACAACTAATAAATATGTCTCGTTATTCATCGACCCATTGGCTAATTTAGATTTAATTGTGTATTCAATGATGAGTTATATGTTTAGCACTATTTCGGGTCTTCTCTTTCAGAACCAGTCTCTGTTAGAAATTATGTGGAGGAAACGTAGCGATGTTAAATATTAAAGACTAGCTAAAATCAATATGGTTTGGGGCTTATTCAATAAACTGTGTCATTATACAACAGGGGATTCCAGAGTGTCCAGTAGAAACATACGCTCGCTCCCTCTATTTGCGTTACAGAATGAGGAATAACTAGTATCATGTCCACCTGTTTCGTGGCGTTTATCCTTCACTTAGACTGTAAGCTCTTTGGGGTCCTCATTAATTATTTAACCCTGTCATGTCATAATAGCTCACAGTTTATTTAGTAGTTTTATTTATGTAGTATTATGGTACCTTCTTCTTCCTCTATGCTTACTGTAAGTCACTCCGAATAACTGACGATATATAAGTACAGATATGTGTATATATATATACATAACATTTATCATAGTAACAGTCTTTTCTGTTTCCTAGAGATACGGTGTATACTTTGAACAGTGCCTAGTGCATATTATACTGTGAATTGTGCAGATGTTAAGGTAAATGGAAAGATGTGCAGAGTGATAATGTTGCGGAATCGTATGAACTGCACTATGTGGCTTTCCCTTAGAATCCAGAACTGCTGTATTATTCATTGTGAGTTGCTCACTGCACACTGTTATAATTCTGTAAAAGTTGTCTCCCGATCCCAAGTTACTGACTAAGATTAATTAGTAGACAGTCTGGTTGGAAATGACGTGTGATGCAGCTGACTCCCCTGTGTTCCCTTAGTATGTTTACATGGCAAATCTGAGCAGAACATGGAATTGTCAATGCACTCGGTTTACATTTATAGAGAGACTATTATGGTGGCTCTTGGTCAGAAAACGTCCTTCTCACACTTGACTAAAGGCCTCTTACACGCAGTTTTAGTGTGTGTGTTTCCAGTTGTTGTAGATTGTTCCTGCATATATCTTAGGAGGGTTATTCCTTAAGGTGCAAATGGTTTATCTCATGCACTGTGCTGCCCTCACCGGGTATTACATGAACACATGGGAATTATGGCACAAATATGTCCAGTTAGAGCCGCAGACTCTCAGAAAACAGATTAAACATTGAATTTTGTCCACTGCTAGTTGCTCTTTGTCCTCTTGTTACTGTTATGCTTTGTTTTATATTTGGTGATATTCTGCTGCATTTATGGGGTGGAAGCTCCTGCCCCTAGTTATGAATGGACGGTGACCCCAGATTTGGACGCAGCCTCTTAGAACTGGACAGGCGCTGAGGCCGCTCTCCTGTGATACAGTGTTTCCTACAGCAAAGGCCAGTTGTGCCACAAATTCCCTTTACAGCAATTTGTTCATGACTGCGCCTTTCTCTGCACAAACACCTCCGTCTTCTTCTTATGTAAATGAGCTGTCGCTCTCCAGTCATTTTTATATTACAAGTTCAGATACAATTGCGAGGGCAGGCGTCTTTTCTTCCATTTATTTGCCAATGGGGCGATGACTTTCAGGCCTTAATTTAAAGTACTGTTAATCAGAGCTCTAATGTGTAATAGACATTTCTCTACATTACTACTGTTGGAGTGCATATAGCAACTAACTAGTACAAATATCCCTATAGATTGCTTTCTCTCTCCCTCTCTCTATGTGTGCGTGCAAATATGTATGTATAATTAAGTTTGTGTATATATATATTATATATATATATATATATGTGTATGCACATGTGTGTATGCATGTATGTATATATATATATATATATGTGTGTGTGTATATATATATATATATATATATATATGTGTGTGTATATTTTTGTGTGTGTATATATATATGTGTGTATATATATATATATATATGTGTGTGTGTGTATATTTTTTCAATGTATGTATGTGTATATATATATATATATATATATATGATTCTCAGAGAATGACATAACACACCTGACCTATGGGATACACAGTTAAAACTTCCTGATGTTAAGAAATACTGAGATGCCGTGACAAAGGTTCTTAAAGAACCGAAACGTTGGAAAATTAATTTGGTATGTCCTATTAAACTGATTAATATTGTAACTTCAAGCTAAGTCTGGAGAGGGTCTTCCTTTCATCATATGATGATAGTATAAACATATTTGTGGGTAACCAAGCTACCCTGGAAAGCACCCCAGCAATTGTTATATATAAGTGAGCGTGCCGGACCACGTGTCTCTCTCTCTCTCTCTCTCTCTCTCTCTCTCTCTCTCCATATATATATATATGTGTGTGTATAAATATTAGTGTGTGTGTCCTTGTATGTATGTATATATATATATTATATATATATAAGTGTGTGTGTGTACGTGTATTTATGTATATCTGTGTGCGGTATTTATGTATGTATCTACCTATGTGTATGTATGTATATATGTGTGTGTGTATTTATGTATATATGTGTGTGTGCTGTATTTATGTGTGTATCTACCTATGTGTATGTGTATGTATGTATATGTGTGTGTGTATTTATGTATATATGTGTGTGTACTGTATTTATGTGTGTATCTACCTATGTGTATGTGTATGTATGTATATATGTGTGTGTATTTATGTATATATGTGTGTGTGCTGTATTTATGTGTGTATCTACCTATGTGTATGTGTATGTATGTATATATGTGTATGTATGTATATATGTGTATGTGTATGTATGTATATATGTGTATGTGTATGTATGTATATATGTGTGTGTGTATGTATGTATATATGTGTATGTATGTATATATGTGTGTGTTTATTTATGTATATATGTGTGTGTGTATGTATGTATATATGTGTGTGTGTATTTATGTATATATGTGTGTGTGTATGTATGTATATATGTATGTGTGTGTGTATGTATGTATATATGTGTATGTGTATGTATGTATATATGTGTGTGTGTATGTATGTATGTATATATGTGTATGTGTATGTATGTATATATGTGTGTGTATATGTATGTATATATGTGTGTGTGTATTTATGTATATATGTGTATGTGTATGTATGTATGTATATATGTGTGTGTGTATTTATGTATATATATGTGTGTGTGTATTTATGTATATATATATATGTGTGCACACACACTATGAATAGGTGTACATGGATTAGTATTTATCTCCAGACACATTATTCTAGCAGTTGATAAAACTAGAAAGAGGAACACAAGTCCATTTTTACTGATAGTTTTTTGTTTTTACATTTTGGCACACACCAGCACACAATGGCTAATTATTATGCCTACAGTCACCATGAGCAGCTCTGCTATAGGAAGCATGGGGAAAGACCGTAAACATGAAATGTATGTTAGTAGTTTTGGGCACAATGCTCCAAGTATGGAAAAATATCCCCATTGTTTGGTGCACCATAAGTCCCAGGTTTTACGGATAAGAGACACCATATAACTATATATATGTATGAGCCTAATGTTTGGGAAGGGTGGGAGGGAGCTAACAATTCAGCAGCAGGCTCAAAGGTGCTCAAAAAATACCATCCAATGTCACAGTTTGTACATACTATAATTACAATATATCGCTGTGCATATAGAGTACACACAACTACACATATACCGATAAATGGGCACAACTATTGCACAAACCAAATATGAAAAAAACTGATTCAGAAAATTGTTCCAATAATAATTAATGTGTCTGTGATATTGCTTAATAAATATATCTCTTCAAAGTGCTTTCTGATAGACACATTCAATGACTCCAGTGTTTCAATGTGCTACAGAAAGTGCATATATATATATATATCTCAAAGTATATCGCCAATACCCATCTGCACAGCACAATGCTGGATACATTAAGTTACCTAAGTTACATGTATGGACCCACATCAGTGTCTCACAGACCTTTACAAGGTCCAGTATTTATTGCCCTTTAAATGCCAAATTCTGAAAAGTTTTGGCCTTCATTTGGACATTCAACTACACAATTCTAACGTTCTGTGCAAAATGCTGGTGATAAACCAAGAATAATAACTCACATACACCACAATAAAATTGTTATGGTCAACTCCACTATGCTTTATAAATGCAACAAAGAACTTGAAGTTGTACGCGTCAGCATTTCATAACTGCTCATGCAGTATAAATAAATAATAATAATTAAAAAAAAATATATATATATATATAGATATATATATGTATATGATCCTATACATATGAAGATATTACATGTTATTTATTTCTTTGATTTAACTACAACTTTGTACAAATGTGCAAATTACCCCGGGTGAATAGTCTCTACTTTATGGAAATGACAGAGTTGTTTATACAGCAGCTGCATCAGTGCAATAGAATTTGGTATAACAATATAATGCTATAAGTGCTGAATGATTTTGGACATTGTGTATATTTTTAGTACCCCACATTACAACCAATCAATGCTAGAAAACTTAGTATTACGTTTCTCTCTCTCTCTCCACTTTATACAGTTATATAGTGTAGATTTCCCAGTTATGGAACAAACATAAGGCTAGTGACTGGAATTATTAATTATTACAACACCCCACTCCCACATATACATACAAAAAAAGAAACAATAATCTCAAAATGATTGAAATCAAAATTCATAAAACTGTACTTTTCTGGAAACAAAATTCTAGGAAAATGCTCTATTTCTGTGAATAGGTATTCGTGTGGTATGTATATATATATATATAATTTATATTGTATTTCAGTTGCTTAATTGCTGTACCAAAATTAATTTACACTTAATTTATTCATGGAAATCATCTTTACCGGTCAAGGCCTAGAGCGTGTGCCAGGGAAGCAGTGCTACAATACAGTTTTGATCAGGACTCAAAAATGACCAAATTGGAGAAATCTGAATTTATGCAGTCTGTCATTTCTCCCTGTGTTTTGGAGTGATGTCACCTCTCTGCCACTGACCTCTGATTTACCATGGAAGGCTGGTTCTGGGGGGAGATGGATGGTGTGCTGCCTATATAACACACAAGTGATGGATATTTTCATAAACGCAATAACGAGGGATCCTGGAATTTAACCAGAATTCTAATGACACCTAGAAATGGAGCAATGTGTATACTTTGTGCTCAGTAGGGTAGTTCGTGGAATATTGGGAGAAACTACACTTAACAATCAATTAACAGTTTTTTAATTCTAAGCTTTATTTAAAAGAATAATGTTGATTCTGTCATCTCTTTTTTGTACACAAATTCTGATTTTTGCACCACCAATTATATCAATTGTATTTATTTCTGAAGTATATTTGGAACATATGAGACATATGAGTCATTACAAAGTATGTAAAGAGAGGTAGAGGTTTCTGGAATTAAATTTTTTTTTTCAGAGAGGTATTGATGTACTGATGACAAATATTCAAGAACGCAATTACATTATTCAGTATCTAGGGTTTTGTCCTTTCTCTCTCAAATTAATTTAATACGATTTCTGCATTTATCCTATCAGATACAGATTACGTGCAATGTAAACACCAGGCCTGGATACAGACTGAGCACCAGACATTATCCGAGTCTCTCCTTCTAGTCTGTGTTTTCATACAGCAGAATAACAGAGTGCCTGTTACTGGAATATATGCATCTTACTTCAACATGGACAAACTCTCTGCAAAATAAATACAAATCTTCATTGGTATAATTAGTTTTATGGATTAAAAGAGGATTTGTTGAGCTAAAAATGTTTTTATACGTTCCTATATATTTGGTTTCTTCTGTTTTCATAATTTCTTCATGTAATTTCTGTTTTTCTAAGAGGTTGCAATTTAAAATATAAATAAAAATAATAATAAATATATATATAAAATTATATATATATATATATATATATATATATATATATATATATATAAGCAACTATATACTGTACATCTAAAATATTGAATATCTTATAATCTAAAAAACATTTTCTACACATAAATTGCTTTACCACAATGATATTCAAAGCATTATGTTAAAAAAATCTATCATGAGTATATATATATATATATATATATATATATACATCAAATTGGTACATTATTAGTATGCAAATAAATGTAACAGATCTTTCAACATTTGTTATGTAAATTATGGAATCGCAATCAAAATAGTTTTGAAAAATAAACCATGGAACTATTAAGTCATACCCTTTTTACTGATGCGTTTTCTATGATAATCAGATGTAAAATCAACATGCTGTAGTAGTTTATGTTAACCAAAAATAAAAAAAAACATTTTAAATAAAACAATCCCACCAAGTTAAACACACAAAGGTGAAGAATTTAAAATGACTAAAAATGTACTAGGAAATAAATGTTACTGTAATTGATTATTTTTTATCCAGTATATAATTTCACCCAAACTCGCTTAAAAAGCTTAAATCTCAATATTATTTATAGGCAAATTATAAAGTATTATGTTAGTACAGGGTTAATGCATTACTTAATTATTTTATTTGCTGGAAGTTATAATTTTATTTAAATCTATCCATTTCTCTCTCACATTACTTATGTAAGAAATAAGAAAAAAATAAATATACGTACACACATATATTTAAATATATATTTATATATATATGTGCGCTTTGATCTATCATGCATTTTAAAAAAAATACATATAAAAACTATCCAAATTCATTAAATTCATACGTACGGTGCAAGCAACACCAATTTATATACACAACGCAAAAACTTATTATTTTGTAAAAGTCTTTATTTGTTTAAATTGTTTTTTTTCTTTTTTTTCTTTTTTCATTTTTTTACAACAAATAAAATATTGTGTCATTATAAATCCTAAACTAAAACTGGTTGACAAACAAACATTAACAGCATTATTTTTTTTTCTTGTCTTTACACTCATTTCATCTGCAAAATTATTATTATTTTTTTTAATCAGACTGCAGAATTTATTGAAAATAAATAATTGGTGACTGTAATAGCCCATTTGAATAAAATTGTTGAAAAAAGCAACCTTTAATGAAAATAGCGTTTATTATACATCAGATACTAAATGAATAAAGTAAATGATCTTTTTTTTTCAATTTTGTTTAAAATTAATAACTTGAAAAAAGTTTTAATATACAAAACTGTACACTTATAAACGTGGCAGAAATATTCTGTTGATTGTTTGGGGCTGTCATTTAGATCTGACTGGAGAAGAATTGAAAATGCCAAAGTGCATTGAAGGGAGCATGGAGCAACGGGTTCCTCTGTCTGCAGAAAGAGGGGAGTACACGGGAATATGGAAATAAAGGGATATAGGCGCTTTCATACAGGGCTGCAGTGTTTACAGATCAGGTCTATGTAAACTAAGTATTATATGCCGTGGATTAAAACTCAGAGAGAATTCTGTGTTGGGCCTGACTGCAATAGAGATAAGCAGGTAGGACAAAAAAAAAAGCTTTATTTGAAAGCACTTATTTTTAAATAGCAATAATAATTAGTACTTTACTTACTAATATACAATAAAGTGTGTGTGCTTATTGTATGTAAATAAACTACTGTGTTCGACTTTATATTTTGAAAAACAAACATGTATATATTATGCAAACAATATACATACACATATTGCAGACAGATGCAGTAAGGGTAGATGAGCAATATTTAATCTATATTGCTAATGATAGAATCATGTCATGGTGGCAATGTCAATAGCCTATCAGCTAGTCCAAAGGGTTAGCACTCACTGAGACCTCTACACAAGCACCGGGCAACACTGGATTCTCATTGCAACAGGGAACAAAACCAGAGAGAGAGGGACAGAGGGTCTCTAGGAAGCCACTTCACAGACTTGTGTATTAGTGGTGCCTGACAAAACACATAGACAGAGGGGGCTCTCCATCTCCTCACATAGCCTATGGAATGCCAGTCTCATTAATCATACAACCAAAGATAAAATGGATAAAAGCATCATGATGTGTTTGACTAGAATAAAATAAAGTCTTGTTGAATACATGGCATGCAGGAATGGTTATAGTCAGCCTTCTCCTTACATACTTGTCCCTAGCACATACAGAAGATATAATTGTGGTTTGCCTGGTAAAAACAGCTACATAGAGAGGGGATCAAGATGGGAACAATACAAACTGTAATCACAAATATTGTGTATACACCGAAGCAAAAGACCGTCAAACATGGGGGCGAAAAGTAACAAGTACAAGAATCCCAGATCATCTCCAGACTGAAAGAAACTATTCTAGAGTAAAACGAAGTCACCTGATATATATCTGATGTGATCAAGGCGCAGGTAGGTGAGCAGAGGCACAAACTCTCTTCTTTCCAGTAGGTACCAAAAAGAAACAAATCTGTTTACAGTAAACAGCGTGTATGTAGCAGTTATATTGCCAGGTGGGGGGCACAGAGCTCCCAAAAAAGTCATTTTGTATATTATTTATTATTTTTGTTTTGTAAAAGTTTTTTTGTTGGTTGTTTTTCCGCCAAAACAATAGAACATAAATAAACAAAAAAAAGCATGAAAATAAAAAAGGAAAAAAATTCCACAGTTTCCCCCTAGTCCTGTCTGGTGCCAGCCTATAGTCAGAGCTCATGGCAGGAGGTGTCTGTTTTGACATTGTGAGAGTAGACCTCGTGTTGTTGGGGCTCTCCTGGAGGAGTCATTCTTTTCTCTTTTTGTCTTCTGTTACAAAACCAGACCCGGACCACTTCTTTCTCCAGCTGCAGGCTGTCTGCCAGGGCAGAGATCTCCTGGGCGGCAGGCTTGGGGCACTTCAGGAAGTGGGTCTCCAGCACCCCTTTGACACTCACCTCTATGGAGGTCCTCTTCTTCCTTTTCCTGCCCTGGGCAGCTAT
>JAUIMM010003693.1:25000-55801 GCA_031769625.1 Taudactylus pleione
CGACACAGTTGCAGTGAGGGTGCGTGTATGACACAGTTGCACTGAGGGTGCGTGTATGACACAGTTGCAGTGAGGGTGCGTGTATGACACAGTTGCAGTGAGGGTGCGTGTATGACACAGTTGCAGTGAGGGTGCGTGTATGACACAGTTGCAGTGAGGGTGCGTGTATATGACACAGTTGCAGTGAGGGTGTGTGTATGACACAGTTGCACTGAGGGTGTGTGTATGACACAGTTGCAGTGAGGGTGTGTGTATGACACAGTTGCAGTGAGGGTGCAAGTATGACACAGTTGCAGTGAGGGTGCAACTGTGTCATACAACTGTGTATATGACACAGTTGCAGTGAGGGTGTGTGTATGACACAGTTGCAGTGAGGGTGCGCGTGTATGACACAGTTGCAGTGAGGGTGCGCGTGTATGACACAGTTGCAGTGAGGGTGCGTGTATGACACAGTTGCAGTGAGGGTGCGTGTATGACACAGTTGCAGTGAGGGTGCGTGTACGACACAGTTGCAGTGAGGGTGCGTGTACGACACAGTTGCAGTGAGGGTGCGTGTATGACACAGTTGCACTGAGGGTGCGTGTATGACACAGTTGCAGTGAGGGTGCGTGTATGACACAGTTGCAGTGAGGGTGCGTGTATGACACAGTTGCAGTGAGGGTGCGTGTATGACACAGTTGCAGTGAGGGTGCGTGTATATGACACAGTTGCAGTGAGGGTGTGTGTATGACACAGTTGCACTGAGGGTGTGTGTATGACACAGTTGCAGTGAGGGTGTGTGCATGACACAGTTGCAGTGAGGGTGTGTGTATGACACAGTTGCAGTGAGGGTGCGCGTGTATGACACAGTTGCAGTGAGGGTGTGTATATGACACAGTTGCACTGAGGGTGTGTGTATGACACAGTTGCAGTGAGGGTGCGTGTGTATGACACAGTTGCAGTGAGGGTGCGTGTGTATGACACAGTTGCAGTGAGGGTGCGTGTATGACACAGTTGCAGTGAGGGTGCGTGTATGACACAGTTACAGTGAGGGTGCATGTATGACACAGTTGCAGTGAGGGTGTGTACTGTATATGACATGGATACTGTGGGGGTGTGTATGTGACACGGATACTGTGGGGGTGTGTATTTGACACGGATGCAGTGAGGGAGTGTATATGACACGGGTGCATTGAGGGTGTGTATATGACATGGATGTAGTGAGGGTGTGTGTATGACACGGATGCAGTGATGGAGTGTGTTTGACACGGATGCAGTGTGGGTGTGTATATGACACGGATGCAGTGAGGGAGTATACTGTATATGACACGGATGCAGTGAGGGTGTGTGTATATGACACAGGTGCAGTGAGGGAATGTATATGACACGGATGCAGTGAGGGTGCGCGTATGACACAGTTGCAGTGAGGGTGCGTATATGACACAGTTGCAGTGAGGGAGTGTGTATGACACAGATGCAGTGTGGGTGTGTATATGACACGGATGCAGTGAGGGAGTATACTGTATATGACTTGGATGCAGTGAGGGATTGTATATGACACGGATGCAGTGGGGGTGTGTATATGACACGGATACAGTGAGGGTGTGTATCTGACACAGATGCAGTGAGGGTGTGTGTATGACACGGATGCAGTGGGGGAGTGTATATGACATGGATGCAGTGTGGGTGTGTATATGACACGGATGCAGTGAGGGAGTGTACTGTATATGACACGGATACTGTGGGTGTGTGTATATGACACGGATGCAGTGAGGTAGTGTATATGACATGGGTGTAGTGAGGGTGTGTATATGACACGGGTGCATTCAGGGAGTGTATATGACACGGATACAGTGAGGGTGTGTGTATGACACGGATGCAGTGAGGGTGTGTGTATGACATGGATGCAGTGTAGGTGTGTATATGACACGGATACAGTGAGGGAGTGTGTATGACATGGATGCAGTGTGGGTGTGTATATGACACGGATGCAGTGAGGGAGTATACTGTATATGACACGGATGCAGTGAGGGAGTATACTGTATATGACATGGATGCAGTGAGGGAGTGTAAATGACACAGATGCAGTGAGGGAGTATACTGTATATGACACGGATGCAGTGAGGGAGTATACTGTATTTGACATGGATGCAGTGATGGAGTGTATATGACATGGATGCAGGGGGTGTATATGACACGGATGCAGTGATGGAGTGTATATGACATGGATACAGTGGGGGAGTGTATATGACACGGATACAGTGGGGGAGTGTATATGACACGGATACAGTGAGGGAGTGTATATGACACGGATACAGTGAGGGAGTGTATATGACACGGATACAGTGATGGAGTGTATATGACACGGATACAGTGGGGGAGTGTATATGACACAGATACAGTGGGGTTGTGTATATGACACGGATGCAGTGACGGAGTGTATATGACACAGATACAGTGGGGGAGTGTATATGACACAGATACAGTGAGGGAGTGTATATGACACAGATACAGTGGGGTTGTGTATATGACACGGATGCAGTGACGGAGTGTATATGACACAGATACAGTGAGGGAGTGTATATGACACAGATACAGTGGGGTTGTGTATATGACACGGATGCAGTGATGGAGTGTATATGACACAGATACAGTGGGGGAGTGTATATGACACAGATACAGTGAGGGTGTGTGTATGACACAGATACCGTGGGGGAGTGTATATGACACAGATACAGTGGGGGAGTGTATATGACACAGATACAGTGAGGGAGTGTATATGACACGGATGCAGTGATGGAGTGTATATGACACGGATACAGTGAGGGAGTGTGTATGACACAGATACAGTGGGGGAGTGTATATGACACAGATACAGTGATGGAGTGTACATGACACAGATACAGTGGGGGAGTGTACATGACACAGATACAGTGGGGGAGTATATATGACACAGATACAGTGGGGGAGTGTACATGACACAGATACAGTGGGGGAGTGTATATGACACAGATACAGTGGGGGAGTGTATATGACACGGATGCAGTGAGGGAGTGTATATGACACGGATGCAGTGAGGTAGTGTATATGACACGGATACAGTGGGGGAGTGTATATATCTGTGTGTAATCCCAGTTAGTGCAGCAGAGAGGTGTTGGTGGCTCCTGACTCCTTGCTGGGTACTTACTGCTTGTTGCAGTATATCAGGGATTCTTACAAAGTGCTAATTCTGTGTCACACGTCTCGCTGAGGCATTAGTGTATATGACACGAATGCAGTGAGGGTGTGTATATGACACGGATGCAGTGAGGGTGTGTATATGACACGGATGCAGTGAGGGTGTGTATATGACACGTGTGCAGTGAGGGTGTGTATATGACACGGATGCAGTGGGGTTGTGTATATGACAAGGATGCAGTGGGGTTGTGTATATGACACAATTGCAGTGTGGGTGTGTAGATTATTACAAATGTGTCTCTATAATAGTGGTACTGTGCATTTGCTGATACATAAGAATCTATGTGAGAATTGTTCCCTTCTGATCTCATTTGTTCCAGTAATAGGACTTTTGCTGCTTCTGGCTGTTTGTAGTTTGTTTATTTGTCTGGATGTGTTTAATAAATGATTTACCTGTATGTATTATAGAACTCCATATGAAGGTGAGAATGTAAAGTTGCATTTTGCCAGTGAGACTGGTGGAGCATTAAATGAAAGTTTAGAGCCTGGGGCAAAACTTTGAGGTCAAAAGGTGTCAGCCATGGTCTTAGGTCCTCAGTGCTGCCACTACTCCACCCTCATCTGACCCCTGGAGCCACTGGTATAAGGGTAACATTTCCTACACACTGTGAGAACTTTTCTAGCCTCTCCCACATTGATTGTCGCACCCCTCCCCCTATCCCCAGTATAAATGTGTGTAATCCCAGTTAGTGCAGCAGAGAGGTGTTGGTGGCTCCTGACTCCTTGCTGGGTACCTGCTGCTTGTTGCAGTATATCAAGGATTCTTATAACGTGCTAATTCTGTGTCACACGTCACGCTGAGGCATTAGTCCTGTGGTTCTGTTGCCTGCTCTGTACTGGTATAATAGTACTGTAGCTAAATGCATCCCCAGTGATCCCTAATTGTACATTAGGTTCTCCCACTATTAGGTTTATTTAAGCCTCACTCTGTTTCCTTATGTGTGATGCTGCTCACATGCCACATATAAAACCTCTCTCCCCCCCTCTCTCTCTTTACAGATAGCAGTAATAGAGAATGCGCTTTATCCTCCCAATTTCAACTGCTCTCATGGTTTTCTGTTAAGTTTAATTCTCTTCCCATCTCCTACTCTGATCGAGGTTCTGCCCACTACTTGCTGTGTAGTCAGGCCCCCCATCAATTGTAGTGACTCTTAAGGTGCGTACACACTAGACGATATATAGTATGATGAGGGTGATATCGGCTGGATCGTACGATATATAGTTCACATCGTCTAATGAGTACACACAGTATCGTGTATGACGCGCCCTCCCGCGCGTCACAAGACATACAGTATCTTTTAGCGTCTGCACAAGCAGCCCAATCAGGCGATATCGTTAACAATTTGCAGCATATTGTTAAATATGTACGCACAACCAAATGACAGAAGGATACATGTGGTATGAGACGATCATTGACGAACGATAAATCGTTTGATTGTTAAATCGTCTAATGTGTATGCACTATATCATCTCAGGAAGATGAAGAGAAATCGTTAACGATGTTGAATCGTTTCCTCATCGTCTAGTGTGTACAGCCATGGCCTAAAGTTTTGAGAATGACACAAGTATTGGTTTTCACAAAGTTTGCTGCTTCAGTGTACTGAAGTACAATTAAAAGCATTTCATAAGTGTCAGATGTTACTATGGTATACTGAAGTAACATTACAGCATGACATAAGTGTCAGATGTTACTATGGTATACTGAGGTAGCATTACATAAGTGTCAGATGTTACTATGGTATACTGAGGTAACATTACAGCATGACATAAGTGTCAGATGTTACTATGGTATACTGAGGTAACATTACAGCATTACATAAGTGTCAGATGTTACTATGGTATACTGAAGTAACATTACAGCATTTCATAAGTGTCAGATGTTACTATGGTATACTGAGGTAACATTACAGCATTACAGAAGTGTCAGATGTTACTATGGTATACTGAGGTAACATTACAGCATTACATAAGTGTCAGATGTTACTATGGTATATTGAGGTAACATTACAGCATTTCATAAGTATCAGAGGCTTTTTTTTGACAATTATATTAAGTTTATGCACAGAGTGAATATTTGCAGTGCTGACCCTTCTTTTTCAAGACCTCTGCAATTCGCCCTGGCATGTGGTCACTCATCTTCTGGGCCACATACTGACTGATGGCCGCCCATTCTTGCCTAATCAATGCTTGGAGTTTGTCAGAATTTGTGGGTTTTTGTTTGTCCACCCGCCTCTTGAGGATTGATCACAAATTCTCAATGGGATTAAGGTCTGGGAAGTTTCCTGGCCATGGACCCAAAATTTTGATGTTTTGTTCCCCGAGCCACTTAGTTATCACTTTAGCCTTATGGCAAGGTGCTCCATTATGCTGGAAAAGGCATTGCTCATCACCAAACTGTTCTTGGATGGTTGGGAGAAGTTGCTCTTCGAGGATGTTTTGGTACCATTCTTTATTCATGGCTGTGTTCTTAGGCAAAATTGTGAGTGAGCCCACTGCCTTGGCTGAGAAGTAACCCCACACATGAATGGTCTCAGGATGCTTTACTGTTGGCATGACACAGGACTGATGGTAGAGCTCACCTTTTCTTCTCCGGACAAGTGTTTTTCCAGATGCCCCAAACAATCTGAAAAGGGATTAATCAGAGAAAATAACTTTACCCCAGTCTCCAGCAGTCCAATCCCTGTACCTTTTTCATGGCAAAGAGGGACTTTACAATTAATCTGATCACTCTTCATGACATTCTGGAGTATATGCAATTTACCATCATAAAAACTGAAGAAGCAGACTTTGTGAAAACCAATACTTTTGGCCATTGCTGTATCCGGCCTTAATGCTTCCCCATCTCTTGCAGTGGCTCAGTGTACTCCCTCTTCTCTAAAGTTGGGTACACACTTTTTCGATTGCAGGCTGATCGAGTAAAACTGTCCCGATCAGCCGTGCAGTCTGTCGCCAGTGTGACCCCCTGTCAGCCGTGTACCCACTGTACAGACATAGCAGACATAGCACAGTGTGTACAGGCTTCTATGGGATCGGGAGGTCGAACCAATAAACATTAAACAGTAAATAAGATGCAACCTCCCGATCCAGACCATTGCAGGAACGTTAAAATCAGTTTATCGGCTAACGCTCCTGCATCGGGACAGCATACACACCTATACAATCCAATGGCCATTCTCTCGATATTGGATGAACGGCCCGATGTTTGTATAGGTGTTCACCCAGCTTTACAGTGACTCTCCGTGCTCTCCCATCGCTTGCAGTGACTCTCAGTACTCCCTCATCTGTTGCAGTGACTCTCAGTACTCCCTCATCTCTTGCAGTGACTCTCAGTGCTACCCCAACTCTTGCAGTGACTCTCAGTAGTCCCTCATCTCTTGCAGTGACCCAGTATTCCCCAAATCTTGCAGTGATTCTCAGTCCACCCCCATCTCTTGCAGTGACTCAGTACTCCCCATCTCTTGCAGTGACTCTCAGCACAACCTCATCTGTTGCAGTGACTGTCAGTGCCTCCCATCTCTTGCAGTGACTCTCAGTACTCCCCCATCTCCTGCAGTGACACTCAGTGCTTCCCCATCTGTTGCAGTGCCTCTCATACTCCCTTATCTCTTGCAGTGACTCTCAGTACTACACCCATCTCTTGCAGTTACTCCTTGACTCCCTGTACTGCTACATCTCAGTGCTTCCCCAACTCTTGCAGTGACTCCCAGTGCTTCCCCATCTCTTGCATTGACTCTCAGTCATACCTCATCTCTTCCAGTGACTCTCAGTCCTCCCCCATCTCTTGCAGTGACTCTCGGTACTCCCCCATTTCTTGCAGTGACTCAGTGCTCCCCCATCTCTTGCACTGACCCTCAGTGCTCCCCATCTCTTGTAGTGACTCTCAGTACTCCCCCATTTCTTGTAGTGATTCTCAGTGCTCCCCCATTTCTTGCAGTGACTCTCAGTACTACCTCTTCTCTTGCAGTGACTCTCAGTCCTCCCCCATATCTTGCAGTGACTCCCAGTGCTCCCTCATCTTGTGCAGTGACTCTCAGTGCCCCCCCATCTCTAGCAGTGACTCTCAGTGCTCGATTATCTTGTGCAGTGACTCTCTGTGCTCGATCATCTCATGCAGTGACTCCCTGTGCTCGATCATCTCATGCAGTGACTCTCAGTACTACCCCCATCTCGTGCAGTGACTCACTGTGCTCGATCATCTCATGCAGTGACTCTCAGTACTACCCCCATCTCTTGCAGTGACTCTCAGTGCTCCACCATCTCTTGCAGTGACTCTCAGTACTCCCCCATCTCTTGCAGTGACACTCAGTGCTTCGCCATCTCTTGCAGTGACTCTCAGTACTCCATCTTGTGCAGTGACTCAGTGTTCCCCCATCTCTTGCAGTGACTCTCAGTACTCCCCCTTCTCTTGCAGTGACTCCCAGTACTTCACCATCTCTTGCAGTGACTAAGTGCTTCCACATCTTCTGCAGTGACTCTCATTGCTCCCCATCTCTTGCATTGACTCTCAGTACTCCCCCATTTCTTGCAGTGACTCTAAGTGCTCCCCCATCTCTTGCAATGACTCTCAGTGCTCCTCCATCTCTTGCAGTGACTCTCAGTACTACCTCATCTCTTGCAGTGACTCAGTACTCTCTCATCTCTTGCAATGACTCTCAGTACTACCTCATCTCTTGCAATGACTCTCAGTACTAACTCATCTCTTGCAGTAACTCTCAGTACTACCTCATCTCTTGCAGTGACTCTCAGTACTTCCCCATCTCTTGCAGTGGCTCAGTGCTTCTCCATCTCTTGGGGTGACTCTCAGTACTCCCCCATTTCTTGCGGTGACTCTCAGTGCTCCCCCATCTCTTGCGGTGACTCTCAGTGCTCCTCCATCTCTTGCAGTGACTCTCAGTACTAACTCCATCTCTTGCAGTGACTCTCAGTACTACCACATCTCTTGCAGTGACTCTCAGTGCTCTCCCATCTCTTGCAGTGGCTCTCAGTGCCCCCCCATCTCTTTCAGTGACTCTCAGTACTCTCTCATCTCTTGCAGTGACTCTCAGTACTCCATCATCTCTTGCAGTGACTTTCAGTACTCTCTCATCTCTTGCAGTGACTCTCAGTACTCCCCCATCTCTTGCAGTGACTCTCAGTACTACCTCATCTCTTGCAGTGACTCTCAGTACTACCTCATGTCTTGCAGTGACTCAGTACTACCTCATCTCTTGCAGTGACTCAGTACTCCATCTTGTGCAGTGACTCTGTGCTCCCCCATCTCTTGCAGCGACTCCCAATACTACCTTATCTCTTGCAGTGACTCAGTACTCCATCTTGTGCAGTGACTCAGTGTTCCCCCATCTCTTGCAGTGACTCTCAGTACTACCCCATCTCTTGCAGTGATTCTGTGCTCTTCCATCTCTTGCAGTGACTCTCAGTGCTCCCTCATCTCGTGCAGTGACTCAGTTATTCTCCATCTCTTGCAGTAACTCTCAGTGCTACCCCATCTCTTGCAGTGACTCTTAGTACTACCTCATCTCGTGCAGTGACTCTCAGTCCTCTCTCAACTCTTGTAGTGACTCTCAGTACTCCCCCATCTCTTGCAGTGACTCTCAGCACTCACCCATCTCTTGCAGTGACTCTCAGTACTCCCCCATCTCTTTCAGTGACTCCCGGTGCTCCCCCATCTCTTGCAGTGACTCTCAATGCTCCCTCATCTCGTGCAGTGACTCTCAGTACTACCCCATCTCTTGCAGTGACTTGTGGTGCTCCCCCATCTCTTGCAGTGACTCTCAGTACTCTCTCATCTCTTGCAGTGACTCTCAGTACTCCCCCATCTCTTTCAGTGACTCTCAGTACTCTCTCATCTCTTGCAGTGACTCTCAGTACTCCACCATCTCTTGCAGTGACTCTCAGTACTCTCTCATCTCTTGCAGTGACTCTCAGTACTCCCCCATCTCTTGCTGTGACTCACAGTACTCTCATCTCTTGCAGTGACTCTCAGTACTCCCCATCTCTTGCAGTGACTCTCAGTACTCTCTCATCTCTTGCAGTGACTCTCAATATTCCCCCATCTGTTGCAGTGACTCTCAGTACTCTCTCATCTCTTGCAGTGACTCGCGGTGCTCCCACATCTGTTGCAGTGACTCTCAGTACTCTCTCATCTGTTGCAGTGACTCTCAGTACTTCCTCATTTCTTGCAGTGACTATCAGCACTCCCCCATCTCTTACAGTGACTCTCAGTACTCCCCCATCTCTTGCAGCGACTCCCGATGCTCCCCCATTTCTTGCAGTGACTCTCAGCCCTCCCCCATCTCTTGCAGTGACTCTCAGTACTCCCCCATCTCTTGCAGTGACTCTCAGTACTCCCCCATCTGTTGCAGTGACTCTCAGTACTCTCTCATCTCTTGCAGTGACTCACGGTGCTCCCCAATCTGTTGCAGTGACTCTCAGTACTCTCTCATCTCGTGCAGTGACTCTCAGTACTCCCCCATCTCTTGCAGTGACTTTCAGTACTCCCTCATCTCTTGCAGTGACTCTCAGTACTCCCTCATCTCTTGCAGTGACTCTCAGTACTCCCCCATCTCTTGCAGTGACTCTCAGTACTCATCTCTTGCAGTGACTCTCAGTAGTCCCACATCTCTTGCAGTGACTCTCAGTACTCTCTCATCTCTTGCAGTGACTCTCAGTACTCCCCCATCTCTTGCAGTGACCCACGGTGCTCCCCCATCTCTTCCAGTGACTCCCGATTCTCCCCCATCTCTTGCAGTGACTCTCTGTGCTCTTCCATCTCTTGCAGTGACTCTCAGTACTCCCCCCATCTCTTGCAGTGACTCGCGGTGCTTCCCCATCTGTTGTAGTGACTCTCAGTACTCTCTCATCTCTTGCAGTGACTGTCAGTACTCCCCCGTCTCTTGCAGTGACTCTCAGTACTCCCTCATCTCTTGCAGTGACTCTCAGTACTCCCCCATCTCTTGCAGTAACTCCCGATGCTCCCCCATCTCTTGCAGTGACTCTCTGTGCTTTTCCATCTCTTGCAGTGACTCTCTGTGCTCTTCCATCTCTTGCAGTGACTCTCTGTGCTCTTCCCTCTCTTGCAGTGACTCTCAGTACTCCTCCATCTCTTGTAGTGACTCGTGGTGCTCCCCAATCTCTTGCAGTGACTCTCAGTACTCTCTCATCTCTTGCAGTGACTCTCAGTACTTCCTCATCTCTTGCAGTGACTCTCAGTACTCCCCCATTTCTTGAAGTGACTATCAGCACTCCCCCATCTCTTGCAGTGACTCTCAGTACTCCCCCATCTCTTGCAGCGACTCCCGGTGCTCCCCCATTTCTTGCAGTGACTCTCAGCACTCCCCCTTCTCTTGCAGTGACTTTCAGTACTCCCCCATCTCTTGCAGTGACTCTCAGTACTCCCTTATCTGTTGCAGTGACTCTCAGTACTCTCTCATCTCTTGCAGTGACTCGCGGTGCTCCCCCATCTGTTGCAGTGACTCTCAGTACTCTCTCATCTCGTGCAGTGACTCTCAGTACTCCCCCATCTCTTGCAGTGACTCCCGGTGCTCCCCCATTTCTTGCAGTGACTCTCAGCACTCCCCCATCTCTTGCAGTGACTCTCAGCACTCCCCCATCTCTTGCAGTGACTCTCAGTACTCCCCCATCTCTTGCAGTGACTCTCAGCACTCCCCCATCTCTTGCAGTGACTCCCGGTGCTCCCCCATCTCTTGCAGTGACTCTCAGTACTCCCCCATCTCTTGCAGTGACTCTCAGCACTCCCCCATCTCTTGCAGTGACTCTCAGTGCTCCCCCATCTCTTGCAGTGACTCTCAGGCCCTCCAGGAGAAGCTGAGAAGAGGTTTCTGTAGCTGGCCGCTGTCAGTCTTACTTCCCATGTGTAACAGATGCGGTTCTCTCTGCTGACTGCCTTTATTCAGGCTCACATATTTCTCCCCATGATCTGGGTTTCCATAGAGAGAGGGATAAAGGGGGGACCATGGCCACAAATCCCCTGCCCTGCACAGAATAAAAGAAGCTTCTTTCAATAGACGACCTCGTCTGGCCATGGGAGAAAGGACTCGCCGGAGACTGTTGCAAAAGAAATATCGCAGATTCTCTGGTGCTGAATAAAAAAAATTTAATTTTCTGTTCGAAACTCCAACATTCAGTCTAATATATAAGTGCAGGCTGGGGCTGGGGCTGGGGCTGGGCATCGTTTTATCAAGGGTGAGATAGGAAATAGTTTGTTAAACATATATTAGTTGCAATTCCTGGAAAATGCAGCAATTCCGACAGACAATACTTTGCAGGACACAGACACATTATGTTGCTGCTGTCAGCTCTGCTCCTGGGGGCTCTATGGATGCAGGACACCAGGGGCTGGCTGGGAGGATCTGACTATGCAGAGAGTGGTCCTGATGCCCCAGCTGCAGGTCCCATGCAATGTTATATGAATATAAGGCACTAACAGGACAGGCTCCTGCTTTCTGCCTCTGGGAACAGTAGGTGGATCCTGCACCTGTTATCAGGACAGGGGTCAGCGCTCACATTAATAGCTTCGTGCTATAAACCGGCGCTTACTAGGGTATTACTGTTGTCCTCATTCAGAACATACATTAATCACACGGTCTGCGGGACTCGGGGTGGTCGGATGGGAACGTTATGTAAATATTGGAATATACTGTGTAAAGTTTCTCCTTATACTTTGTAACACTGTGAATAATAAATATTGGTGTTTTTACTGTAAAAACAATAATATTTGTATAGACTGTGTGATGTCCCGTCGGATACATTGTAAGTGTGAATAATAAATACAGTATTGGTGTCTAATAGTGTAACGATGAATAAATATTGGTGTCTGATACTTTTTTGTTACTGTGAAAAACAATAATATTGGTATTGACTGTTTGATGTCCCGTCGGATACATTGTAAGCGTGAATACAGTATAATAGTGTAACGATGAATAAATATTGGTGTAAGTGTGAAAATTAACACTGATATTATACATTAGACTAATATTATACATTAGACTGTTATTATATACTGATATTATACATTAGACTGTTATTATACATTAGACTGTTATTATACACTGATATTATACATTAGACTGTTATTATACATTAGACTGTTATTATACACTGATATTATACATTAGACTGTTATTATACATTAGACTGTTATTATACACTGATATTATACATTAGACTGTTATTATACATTAGACTGTTATTATACACTGATATTATACATTAGACTGTTATTATACACTGATATTATACATTAGACTAATATTATACATTAGACTGTTATACACTGATATTATACATTAGACTGTTATTATACATTAGACTGTTATTATACACTGATATTATACATTAGACTGTTATTATACATTAGACTGTTATTATACACTGATATTATACATTAGTCTGTTATTATACATTAAACTGTTATTATACACTGATATTATACATTAGACTGTTATTATACACTGATATTATACATTAGACTGTTATTATACATTAGACTGTTATTATACACTGATATTGTACATTAGATTGTTATTATACACTGATATTATACATTATACTGTGTCATGTCTGCTGGATACATTGTAACTGTGATGTCTGCTGAATACATTGTTACATTGTTACTGTGCTGTGTGATGTAACTTTGTACAGATTATTATTACAGATGTTGTCGCCATATTAAACAGGATAAATAAGTAAATCTGCGCTGTTTCCTATAGCCGGAGCTTGGATGTAATTGTACAGTGTTAATTAGCCTGAATAATAATTAATAATTGGCAGTAATGTGGCTGAGGACAAACACACGAAGCAGCGATTTGTTCTGTATAATGAGATAAGAGATCCCAGCAACATGTTTCTGCTTATAGGATGACAAATGGGTCTCCTGTATAATCAGAGGCAATGACCCCCCCCTCCGCATGTATCACGTGACTACCCCACATTAACCCCCAGACCCTATAACTTGCGCCCCCTACTTCTCATAGAGATGTGTAAATGGACTTTATTATATTTTATAGACATACACGCTGGCATACAATATAGTGTACAAGTGATAGGGAGCAGAGGAGGGGGGGGGGTCTATACATACAGGGGGTCTATTCAGGGTGGGGGAGGGGATAAACTCACATACAATTAATCACGCCTGACAGCCACCAATTAAATACCATCAGACCCCCAGACATCACCTTCCCGGATTGTCAGACATTTTATACTATGACAAGTTATTATATGAGGACTTTTTTTTTATAGTAATACAGTATGATATAGCGTATTATATGAGGCTAATCCAAGGGATGTATATGTATGAACATGTTATAATTAGAGTGATTTAATATGAAGATCTTATTTATATTATTTATATGCTGCTAAACTATTATACACTGAATAAATATATATATATATATATATATATATATTTATATATACATACATACATATATATATACATACACACACATTATAAATCACTATTACTGAGCTCATGTGTGATATGGATATAGAAATTATATGATGGTAATCTATAATACAGTATGGATATATTTATATATATATACACACATATTTTCGAAACATCTATATACTGCACTTCTCAAAATAATGATAATCTAATTATACAAAAAACAACACAACATTTTCCACACACACAGTAAATTGCTTTGACACAGCTAGGTAAAGGTTGTCTCTCGCTATGTACTATTGATTGGCTGGTGTGCGTCCTCCGGCGGGAGCTATAGGCTCAGATACAGCGGCAGATACTCACCACCAGTCTTCATGTGTATACAGTGTATTTATCACATCTTCACATTTCACCTTTTTGCTTATAGATTAGCTAATTAGCTTTTGCTTATTCATGCTATAATGTGACGGTATGAAGAATAAATGACGGTATAATACAGTATGTAATATATTAGTTATACATAGAAAAATATAATATATATATATATATATATATATATATATATATATAGTACATTTTTCACGTGGCAAACCTATGATAATACTACATGAATAAATAGTTACAAATGTGGCTAAATTATAGTGATAAACTATAGATAAAAGATAACCTATGTGGTTTATACAAAGTAAAATAGTTTGTATATGTATAATTTATCTATGTTAACAGAATGGATGTATATAGCTAATTATGAGATTAATTTATAGCAATAGAAAATAAATATATGTTTAGGTATGAGGATCATTTATGGTGGTACAATACGGATGTACATTTATTCATAGATGATAATTTATTGTAGAACAGTATAGATGTGTATGTAATATATGTATTATTCAGAGTAACACTATATGGGTGTATATTTACATATTAGTCTGTAGATATACAATTTCTGAGGCTAACCCATTGTAATAGAGCATGGATATATAAGATATCATGCAAGACTTATCTTCAGTAATACAACATGGATGTATAGAATTATATAAGATATTTTACAGTAAAAAATTATGGATAAGATTAATCTCTGGTCTATGTATAGCAGAACAATATGAATATACAGTATGCTAGCAGAATATATATTATAAATACATTTATTTATTGATACAATTTCCCTTTTCCACACTGTGCAGAGATGATTTTTATTCATATCTGAGATGATTTCATTGACTTTATTCTCTTTCTGGAACCAATTATTAGTATTAAAGTTTATGCAGAAAAATGTGCCAGTACTACAAACATCTAAGTAGCAATATAAATATATATATATATATATATATATATATATATATATTACAGGACTATACTTTGTCTGGAAAAGTAGGTACATGAAATGTAATAGAGGATGAGCTACTGGTGGTGGGGCTATAGAAAAACAATTTTATATATATACATTTACAAAAGAAGGCAATCAAAAGGGACTAAAATAAAACTTATCTTTTGAAAAGAACATTTTGGCCATAGGACAGTCTGTTTTATTTAAGAGGTTCAGGAACTGATTTTCTGCTTGTTCCTGCTGAAAAATAGCCCTGTATATAAATATATACAGTATCAATTTATATAATACAGTATGGATGTATATATATAACTATAGAAGGGTTAGTTATGGTATTACAGTATGGATGTATATATTACTATAGAAGGGTTAGTTACGGTAATACAGTATGGATGTATATATATTACTATAGAAAGGGTTAGTTATGGTAATACAGTATGGATGTATATATATTACTATAGAAGGGTTAGTTATGGTAATACAGTATGGATGTATATATATTACTATAGAAGGGTTAGTTATGGTAATACAGTATGGATGTATATATTACTATAGAAGGGTTAGTTATGGTAATACAGTATGGATGTATATATATTACTATAGAAGGGTTAGTTATGGTAATACAGTATGGATGTATATATATTACTATAGAAGGGTTAGTTATGGTAATACAGTATGGATGTATATATATAACTATAGAAGGGGTTAGTTATGGTATTACAGTATGGATGTATATATTACTATAGAAGGGTTAGTTACGGTAATACAGTATGGATGTATATATATTACTATAGAAGGGTTAGTTATGGTAATACAGTATGGATGTATATATATTACTATAGAAGGGGTTAGTTATGGTAATACAGTATGGATGTATATATATTACTATAGAAGGGTTAGTTATGGTAATACAGTATGGATGTATATATATTACTATAGAAGGGTTAGTTATGGTAATACAGTATGGATGTATATATATTACTATAGAAGGGTTAGTTATGGTAATACAGTATGGATGTATATATATTACTATAGAAGGGTTAGTTTATGGTAATACAGTATGGATGTATATATATTACTATAGAAGGGTTAGTTATGGTAATACAGTATGGATGTATATATTACTATAGAAGGGTTAGTTATGGTAATACAGTAATGGATGTATATATATTACTATAGAGGGGTAGTTATGGTAATACAGTATGGATGTATATATATTACTATAGAAGGGTTAGTTATGGTAATACAGTATGGATGTATATATTACTATAGAAGGGTTAGTTATGGTAATACAGTATGGATGTATATATATTACTATAGAAGGGTTTAGTTTATGGTAATACAGTATGGATGTATATATATATATTACTATAGAAGGGTTAGTTATGGTAATACAGTATGGATGTATATATATATTACTATAGAAGGGTTAGTTATGGTAATACAGTATGGATGTATATATATTACTATAGAAGGGTTTAGTTATGGTAATACAGTATGGATGTATATATTACTATAGAAGGGTTAGTTATGGTAATACAGTATGGATGTAGATATATTACTATAGAGGGTTTAGTTATGGTAATACAGTATGGATGTATATATATTACTATAGAAGGGTTAGTTATGGTAATACAGTATGGATGTATATATTACTATAGAAGGGTTAGTTATGGTAATACAGTATGGATGTATATATATTACTATAGAGGGGTAGTTATGGTAATACAGTATGGATGTATATATATTACTATAGAAGGGTTAGTTATGGTAATACAGTATGGATGTATATATTACTATAGAAGGGTTAGTTATGGTAATACAGTATGGATGTATATATATATTACTATAGAAGGGTTAGTTTACGGTAATACAGTATGGATGTATATATATTACTATAGAGGGGTTAGTTATGGTAATACAGTATGGATGTATATATAATATATTACTATAGAAGGGTTAGTTATAGTAATACAGTATGGATGTATATATATATTACCTATAGAAGGGTTAGTTATAGTAATACAGTATGGATGTATATATAATATATTACTATAGAAGGGTTAGTTATGGTAATACAGTATGGATGTTATATATTACTATAGAGGGGTAGTTATGGTAATACAGTATGGATGTATATATATTACTATAGAAGGGTTAGTTATGGTAATACAGTATGGATGTATATATATTACTATAGAAGGGGTAAGTTATGGTAATACAGTATGGATGTATATATATTACTATAGAGGGGTTAGTTATGGTAATACAGTATGGATGTATATATATTACTATAGAAGGGTTAGTTATAGTAATACAGTATGGATGTATATATATTACTATAGAAGGGTTAGTTTATAGTAATACAGTATGGATGTATATATATTACTATAGAGGGGTAGTTATGGTAATACAGTATGGATGTATATATATTACTATAGAAGGGTTTAGTTATGGTAATACAGTATGGATGTATATATTACTATAGAAGGGTTAGTTATGGTAATACAGTATGGATGTATATATATATTACTATAGAAGGGTTAGTTACGGTAATACAGTGTGGATGTATATTACTATAGAGGGGTTAGTTATGGTAATACAGTATGGATGTATATATATTACTATAGAAGGGTTAGTTATAGTAATACAGTATGGATGTATATATAATATATTACTATAGAAGGGTTAGTTATGGTAATACAGTATGGATGTATATTATTACTATAGAAGGGTTAGTTATGGTAATACAGTATGGATGTATATATATATTACTATAGAAGGGTTAGTTACGGTAATACAGTATGGATGTATATATATTACTATAGAGGGGTTAGTTATGGTAATACAGTATGGATGTATATATATTACTATAGAAGGGTTAGTTATAGTAATACAGTATGGATGTATATATATATTACTATAGAAGGGTTAGTTACGGTAATACAGTATGGATGTATATATATTACTATAGAGGGGTTAGTTATGGTAATACAGTATGGATGTATATATATTTACTATAGAAGGGTTAGTTATAGTAATACAGTATGGATGTATATATAATATATTACTATAGAAGGGTTAGTTACGGTAATACAGTATGGATGTATATATATTACTATAGAAGGGTTAGTTATGGTAATACAGGTATGGATGTATATATATTACTATAGAAGGGTTAGTTATGGTAATACAGTATGGATGTATATATATTACTATAGAAGGGTTAGTTATAGTAATACAGTATGGATGTATATATAATATATTACTATAGAGGGGTTAGTTACGGTAATACAGTATGGATGTATATATATTACTATAGAAGGGTTAGTTATAGTAATACAGTATGGATGTATATATTACTATAGAGGGGTTAGTTATGGTAATACAGTATGGATGTATATATATATTACTATAGAAGGGTTAGTTACGGTAATACAGTATGGATGTATATATTACTATAGAAGGGTTAGTTATGGTAATACAGTATGGATGTATATATTACTATAGAAGGGTTAGTTATGGTAATACAGTATGGATGTATATATATTACTATAGAAGGGTTAGTTATAGTAATACAGTATGGATGTATATATTACTATAGAAGGGTTAGTTATGGTAATACAGTATGGATGTATATATATTACTATAGAAGGGTTAGTTATGGTAATACAGTATGGATGTATATATTACTATAGAAGGGTTAGTTATGGTAATACAGTATGGATGTATATATTACTATAGAAGGGTTAGTTATGGTAATACAGTATGGATGTATATATATTACTATAGAAGGGTTAGTTATGGTAATACAGTATGGATGTATATATATATTACTATAGAAGGGTTAGTTATGGTAATACAGTATGGATGTATATATTACTATAGAAGGGTTAGTTATGGTAATACAGTATGGATGTATATATTACTATAGAGGGGTTAGATATGGTAATACAGCATGGATATATATATATATATATATATTAGGGGTGAGCGGGTTCGGATTTCTGAAATCCGAACCCCCCCGAACCCCCCCGATCCGAGTCTGATCCGAGTCAGGCTCGACTTTTCCCGCCTGACTCGGATCTGAAATCGAGGCAAAACGTCATCATCCCGCCTTCCGAGTCTCGCGGGTTTTGGATCCTATATAAGGTACCCGCGTCGGCGCCATTTTCTCACTCGGCTGTGGACAGTGAAGAGGGAGGGTGGGAGTTAGGGCTGTGTAGTGTAGTGTAGTGTAGTGCTGCTGTTGTCCACTACTTCAAAGTCCATAGGGGCTGGCTGTGTTGTGCTGTGCTGCTGTTGTTAATAGGGGCTGTGTCCACTACTTCAAAGTCCATAGGGGCTGGCTGGACTGTGTTGTGCAGTCAGTTCTCCATAGGGGCTGTGTCCACTCCAAAGTCCTGTGCAGTGTCCCAGTCCTAAAGGAGTGCTGTAGTGTTGTCCAGGGGGTGCTCTGTCCATCAGGTGTGCTCCCCCCAAGTGCTAAAAAAATAATATATTTTCTGTGTTTGTGAATTGTGTGCGCAGTAGCCGCACGTGCATCAACAAATTAGTGCCAAGCGTGCGCCTGTGTCATAAGTAAAGGGCCGGCTGGCTTGACCGTTAAAGGGTGCTGTAACCCCCGAAAGTACACTCCAGTCCAAACCAAAAAAAAATTATTTTCTGTGTTTGTGAATTGTGTGCGCAGTAGCCGCACGTGCATCAACAAAGTAGTGCCAAGCGTGCGCCTGTGTCATAAGTAAAGGGCCGGCTGGCTTGACCATTAAAGGGTGCTGTAACCCCCGAAAGTACACTCCAGTCCAAACCAAAAAAAAAATTATTTTCTGTGTTTGTGAATTGTGTGCGCAGTAGCCGCACGTGCATCAACAAAGTAGTGCCAAGCGTGCGCCTGTGTCATAAGTAAAGGGCCGGCTGGCTTGACCGTTAAGGGTGCTGTAACCCCCGAAAGTACACTCCAGTCCAAACCAAAAAAAAAATTATTTTCTGTGTTTGTGAATTGTGTGCGCAGTAGCCGCACGTGCATCAACAAAGTAGTGCCAAGCGTGCGCCTGTGTCATAAGTAAAGGGCCGGCTGGCTTGACCGTTAAAGGGTGCTGTAACCCCCGAAAGTACACTCCAGTCCAAACCAAAAAAAAAATTATTTTCTGTGTTTGTGAATTGTGTGCGCAGTAGCCGCACGTGCATCAACAAAGTAGTGCCAAGAGTGCGCCTGTGTCATAAGTAAAGGGCCAGCTGGCTTGACCGTTAAAGGGTGCTGTAACCCCCAAAGTACACTCCAGTCCAAACCAAAAAAAAAATTATTTTCTGTGTTTGTGAATTGTGTGCGCAGTAGCCGCACGTGCATCAACAAAGTAGTGCCAAGCGTGCGCCTGTGTCATAAGTAAAGGGCCGGCTGGCTTGACCGTTAAAGGGTGCTGTAACCCCTGAATGTACACTCCAGTCCAAACCAAAAAAAAAATTATTTTCTGTGTTTAGCCGCACGTATATATCAAATCGATATAACATAAATGGAGGACCAAACTTTCTCCGATAAAAATAAAATAGAGAAAGATCAAGAACCACTTCCTCCTAGTGCTGAAGCTGCTGCCACTAGTCATGACATAGACGATAACATGCCATCAACGTCGTCTGCCAAGGCCGATGCCCAATGTCATAGTAGAGGGCACATACAATACCAAATGGCAAAGTTCAGGAAAATGACCTTGAAAAAGACATTTAAATCAGCTGAAGAGAAACGTAAACTTGCCAATATGCCATTTACGACACGGAGTGGCAAGGAACGGCTAAGGTCGATCCCTAGTATGTTCATGACTAGTGGTTCAGCTTCACATGACGATGGAAGCCCTCCTCCCACTAAAAAAATCAAAAGAGTTAAGCTGGCAAAAGCACAGCGAAGAACTGTGCTTTCTAAGAAGATATCACAAATCCCCAAGGAGAGTCCAAGTGTGGTGGTGGTTGCGATGCCTGACCTTCCCAGCACTGGACGGGAAGAGGTGGCTCTTTCCACCATTTGCACGCCCCCTGCAAGTGCTGAAAGGAGCACCCACAGTCCACTTGCTGATATGCAAATTGAAGATGTCACTGTTGAAGTACAACAGGAAGAGGATACTGGTGTAGCTGGCGCTGAGGAGGAAGTTGGCGAGGAGGATTCTGATGGTGATGTGGTTTGTTTAAATCAGGCTCCGGGGGAGACAGTTGTTGTCCGTGGGATGAAAAAGCCCATCACGGTCATGCCTGGGCAGAAGACCAAACATTCCACCTCTTTGGTCTGGCAATATTTCTATCCAAATCCGGACAACAACTGTCTTGCCATATGTACCATATGTAAAGGTGAAATAAGTAGGGGTAGGGACGTCAACCACCTAGGAACATCCTCCCTTATACGGCACCTGCAGCGCGTTCATAAAAAGTTACTGTCAAGTTCAGAAACTTTGGCTAAGACCGTAAGCAGTCCAGGGACACCTAAATCCCGTTGTCCTGTTGTATCCAAGCGCCTGCAAACCACACCGTCAACTCCCTCCTCGTCAATTTCCTCCTTAGTTAGGATCGGAAGTAGTCCTGCAGGCCATGTCACTGGCATGACTGACTCTCCTATCCGGGATTCCTCCGGAGGATCCTGCATTGCTACGCCTACTGCTGCCGCTGCTGCTGTTGCTGCTGCTGCTGGGAGTCGTTCATCATCCCAGAGAGGAAGTAGGAACACCACTACTTTTACTAAACAATTGACCCTCCAACAGTCCTTAGCGAGGAGGATGAAGTACGACAGCAGTCATCCTGAAGCAAAACGTATAACTGAGGCCTTGACTGCTATGTTGGTGTTAGACGTGCGTCCGGTATCCGCCATTAGTGCAGTGGGATTTAGACAATTGATGGAGGTAGTGTGTCCCCGGTTCCAAATCCCGTCTAGATTCCACTTCACTAGGCAGGCGATACCGAGACTGTACAGAAACGTCAGAAAAAGCTCAGTGTCCTGAAAAATGCCGTTGTACACAATGTCCACTTAACCACGGACATGTGGACAAGTGGAACAGGGCAGACTAAGGACTATATGACTGTGACAGCCCACTGGGTAGATGTATCACCTTACGCAGCAACAGCAGCAGCGTCACCAGTAGCAGCATCTCAGAAATGCCAGCTCGTTACAAGGCAGGCTACGCTGTGTATCACCGGTTTCAGTAAGAGGCACACCGCCGACAACCTCTTAGAGAAACTGAGGGAAATCATCGCCCAGTGGCTTACCCCACTTAGACTCTCCTGGGGATTTGTGATATCTGACAACGCCACCAATATTGTGCGGGCATTACATCTGGGCAAATTCCAGCACGTCCCATGTTTTGCTCACACAATAAACTTGGTGGTGCAGAATTTTCTGAAAAGCGACAGGGGCGTGCAGGAGACGCTTTGGGTGGCCCGAAAAATTTCTGGACACTTTCGCCATTCAGCGACTGCGTGCCGAAGACTGGAGCGCCAGCAAACACTCTTGAACCTGCCCCGCCATCACCTGAAGCAAGAGGTTGTGACGCGGTGGAACTCAACCCTCTATATGCTTCAGAGGATGGAGGAGCAGCAAAAGGCCATACAAGCCTATACATCCACCTATGACATAGGCAAAGGAGGGGGTATGCACCTGACTCAAGCGCAGTGGAGAATGATTTCCGTGTTGTGCAAGGTTCTCCAGCCCTTCGAACTTGCCACACGTGAAGTCAGTTCAGACACTGTCAGCTTGAGTCAGGTCATTCCCCTCATCAGGCTTTTGCAGAAGCAGCTGGAGAAAGTGAAGGAGGAGCTAAGACGGAGCGATTCCGCTCGGCATGTGGGACTTGTGGATGAAGCCCTTCATTCGCTTTGCCAGGATTCCAGGGTGGTCAATCTGTTGAAATCAGACCACTACGTTTTGGCCACCGTGCTCGATCCTAGGTTTAAAGCCTATGTGGTGTCTCTCTTTCCGGCCGACACAAGCCTGCAGAGGTGCAAAGACCTGCTGGTGAACACACTGTCAGCTGAAGCGGAACGTGACACGTCAACGGCTCCTTCTTCATTTTCTCCTGCAACTGGGGCTGCCAGGAAAAAACTTAGGTATCCTAAGCAACCCGCTGGCGGTGATGCAGGGCAGGCAGGACCAAGTTTGGACATCTGGTCCGGACTGAAGGACCTGGCAACAATTTCTGACATGTCTACTGTCACTGCATATGATACTGTCACCATTGACAGAATGGTGGAGGATTACATCAGTGACAGCATCCAAGTAGGCATGGCAGACAGTCCATACCTGTACTGGCAGGAAAAAGAGGCAATTTGGAGGCCCCTGTACAAACTGGCTCTATTTTACCTGAGTTGCCCCCCCTCCAGTGTGTACTCCGAAAGAGTGTTTAGTGCAGCCGGGAACCTTGTCAGCGAAAGGCGTAGGAGGTTGCTTCCACAGAATGTGGAGAAGATGATGTTCATCAAAATGAATTATCAGCTCTTCCAGGGAGACCAGCCTCCAGAAGGTACAGAGGGACCTGTGGTGGTGGATTCAAGTGGGGACGAGTTAATACTTTGTGAGGATGAGGATGTACACACTGAAGAGGGTGAGGAATCGGTGGATGAGGAGGATGAGGATGACATCTTGCCTCCATAGAGCCAGTTTGTGCAGGGACACATTAATTGCCAGCTTGTTTTGTGGGGGCCCAAACGAACCAATCATTTCAGCCACAGTTGTGTGGCAGACCCTGGCGCTGAAATGATTGGTTTGTTAAAGTGTGCATGTCCTGTTTATACAACATAAGGGTGGGTGGGAGGGCCCAAGGACAATTCCATCTTGCACCTCTTTTTTTTCTTTGCATTATGTACAGTTTGGGGCCTAGTTTTTCAAACTGCCATCCTGTCTGCCACTGCAGTTTCACGCCTAGATGGGTCACGTGTTTGTGCCGCCCACTCGTGTCGCTTAGCATAGTCATCCAGCTACCTCGGTGCAACGTTTTGGACATAAAAACACTATTGTGAGGTGTGAGGTGTTCAGAATAGACTGGAAATGAGTGGAAATTAAGGTTATTGAGGTTAATAATAGCATAGGAGCAGAAAAACCTACAAATTCTGTGATTTTAGCTGTTTTTATGCTTTTTTAAAAAAAAATACAGATCCAAAACACAAAACCCAGAACCCAAAACACGGAAGGGTGGTTTTGGCAAAACCAATCCAGATCCAAAACACGAAGAAAGATCCAGATCCAAAACCAAAACACAAAACACGAAAAGTGGCCGGTGCACACCCCTAATATATATACATATATATATATATATATATATATATATATATATATATATATATATATTATATATATATATATATATATATATATTACTATAGAAGGGTTAGTTATGGTAATACAGTATGGATGTGTATATATATATATATATATATATATTACTATAGAAGGGTTAGTTATGGTAATACAGTATGGATATATATATATATTTTACTATAGAAGGGTTAGTTATGGTAATACAGTATGGATATATATATATTACTACAGAAGGGTTAGTTATGGTAATACAGTATGGATGTATATATAACTATAGAAGAGTTAGTTATGGTAATACAGTATGGATGTATATATAACTATAGAAGGGTTAGTTATGGTAATACAGTATGGATGTATATATATTACTATAGAAGGGTTAGTTATGGTAATACAGTATGGATGTATATATTACTATAGAAGGGTTATTTATGGTAATACAGTATGGATGTATATATATTACTATAGAAGGGTTAGTTATGGTTATACAGTATGGATGTATATATTACTATAGAAGGGTTAGTTATGGCATTACAATATGGATGTATATATATTACTATAGAAGGGTTAGTTATGGTAATACAGTATGGATGTATATATATTACTATAGAAGGGTTAGTTACGGTAATACAGTATGGATGTATATATTACTATAGAGGGGTTAGTTATGGTAATACAGTATGGATGTATATATTACTATAGAAGGGTTAGTTATGGTAATACAGTATGGATGTATATATATTACTATAGAAGGGTTAGTTATGGTAATACAGTATGGATGTATATATTACTATAGAAGGGTTAGTTATGGTAATACAGTATGGATGTATATATTACTATAGAAGGGTTAGTTATGGTAATACAGTATGGATGTATATATTACTATAGAAGGGTTAGTTATGGTAATACAGTATGGATGTATATATTACTATAGAGGAGTTAGTTATGGTAATACAGTATGGATGTATATATATAACTATAGAGAGTTAGTTATGGTAATACAGTAGTGATGTATATATATTACTATAGAGGGGTTAGTTATGGTAATACAGAATGGATATATATATATATATATATATATATATATATATATTACTATAGAAGGGTTAGTTATGGTAATACAGTATGGATGTATATATTACTATAGAAGGGTTAGTTATGGTAATACAGTATGGATGTATATATATTACTATAGAGGGGTTAGTTATGGTAATACAGAATGGATGTATATATAGTACCATAGAACGGTTAGTTATGGTAATACAGTATGGAAATATGTATATATATATATATATATATTACTATAGAAGGGTTAGTTATGGTAATACAGTATGGATGTATATATAAAACTATAGAAGGGTTAGTTATGGTAATACAGTATGGATGTATATATATAACTATAGAAGGGTTAGTTTTATGGTATTACAGTATGGATGTATATATTACTATAGAGGGGTTAGTTATGGCAATACAGTATGGATGTATATATATTACTATAGAAGGGTTAGTTATGGTAATACAGTATGGATGTATATATATTACTATAGAAGGGTTAGTTATGGTAATACAGTATGGATGTATATATATTACTATAGAAGGGTTAGTTATGGTAATACAGTATGGATGTATATATATTACTATAGAAGGGTTAGTTATGGTAATACAGTATGGATGTATATAATACTATAGAAGGGTTAGTTATGGAAATACAGTATGGATGTATATATATATATTACTATAGAAGGGTTAGTTATGGTAATAAAGTATGGATGTATATATATTACTATAGAAGGGTTAGTCATGGTAATACAGTATGGATGTATATATTACTATAGAAGGGTTAGTTATGGTAATACAGTATGGATGTATATATATTACTATAGAAGGGTAAGTTATGGTAATACAGTATGGATGTATATATATTACTATAGAAGGGTAAGTTATGGTAATACAGTATGGATGTATATATATATTACTATAGAAGGGTAAGTTATGGTAATACAGTATGGATGTATATATATTACTATAGAAGGGTTAGTTATGGTAATACAGTATGGATGTATATATATTACTATAGAAGGGTTAGTTATGGTAATACAGTATGGATGTATATATATTACTATAGAAGGGTTAGTTATGGTAATACAGTATGGATGTATATATATTACTATAGAAGGGTAAGTTATGGTAATACAGTATGGATGTATATATATTACTATAGAAGGGTTAGTTACGGTAATACAGTATGGATGTATATATATTACTATAGAAGGGTCAGTTATGGTAATACAGTATGGATGTATATATATATATATTACTATAGAAGGGTTAGTTATGGTAATACAGTATGGATGTGTATATATATTACTATAGAAGGGTTAGTTATGGTAATACAGTATGGATGTATATATATTACTATAGAAGGGTTAGTTATGGTAATACAGTATGGATGTATATATATATATTACTATAGAAGGGTTAGTTATGGTAATACAGTATGGATGTGTATATATATTACTATAGAAGGGTTAGTTATGGTAATACAGTATGGATGTATATATATATATTACTATAGAAGGGTTAGTTATGGTAATACAGTATGGATGTATATATATTACTATAGAAGGGTTAGTTATGGTAATACAGTATGGATGTGTATATATATATATTACTCTAGAAGGGTTAGTTATGGTAATACAGTATGGATGAATGAATTACTATAGAGGGGTTAGTTATGGTAATACAGTATGGATGTATAGATATAACTCTAGAAGGGTTAGTTATGGTAATACAGTATGGATGTATATATTACTATAGAGGGGTTAGATATGGTAATACAGCATGGATATATATATATATATATACATATATATATATATATATATATATATATATATATATTATATATATATATATATATTACTATAGAAGGGTTAGTTATGGTAATACAGTATTTATGTATATATATATATATATATATATATATATATATATATATATATATATATATAAAACTATAGAGGGGTTAGTTATGGTAATACAGTATGGATGTATATATATTACTATAGAAGGGTTAGTTATGGTAATACAGTATGGATATATATATATATATATTTTACTATAGAAGGGTTAGTTATGGTAATACAGTATGGATATATATATATATTACTACAGAAGGGTTAGTTATTGTAATACAGAATGGATGTATATATATAACTATAGAAGGGTTAGTTATGGTTATACAGTATGGATGTATATATATTACTATAGAGGGGTTAGTTATGGTAATACAGTATGGATGTATATATATTACTATAGAAGGGTTAGTTATGGTAATACAGTATGGATGTATATATATTACTATAGAAGGGTTAGTTATGGTAATACAGTATGGATGTATATATATTACTATAGAAGGGTTAGTTATGGTAATACAGTATGGATGTATATATTACTATAGAGGGGTTAGTTATGGTAATACAGTATGGATGTATATATAATATATTACTATAGAAGGGTTAGTTATGGTAATACAGTATGGATGTGTATATATTACTATAGAAGGGTTAGTTATAGTAATACAGTATGGATGTATATATTACTATAGAGGGGTTAGTTATGGTAATACAGTATGGATGTATATATATTACTATAGAAGGGTTAGTTATGGTAATACAGTATGGATGTATATATATTACTATAGAAGGGTTAGTTATGGTAATACAGTATGGATGTATATATTACTATAGAAGGGTTAGTTATGGCAATACAGTATGGATGTATATATTACTATAGAAGGGTTAGTTATGGTAATACAGTATGGATGTATATATTACTATAGAAGGGTTAGTTATGGTAATACAGTATGGATGTATATATATTACTATAGAAGGGTTAGTTATAGTAATACAGTATGGATGAATGAATTACTATAGAGGGGTTAGTTATGGTAATACAGTATGGATGTATATATTACTATAGAGGGGTTAGATATGGTAATACAGTATGGATGTGTATATATATATATATATATATATATAAAACTATAGAGGGGTTAGTTATGGTAATACAGTATGGATGTATATATATTACTATAGAAGGGTTAGTTATGGTAATACAGTATGGATATATATATATATTTTACTATAGAAGGGTTAGTTATGGTAATACAGTATGGATATATATATATATATTACTACAGAAGGGTTAGTTGTTGTAATACAGAATGGATGTATATATATTACTATAGAAGGGTTAGTTATGGTAATACAGTATGGATGTATATATATAACAATAGAAGGGTTAGTTATGGTAATACAGTATGGATGTATATATATTACTATAGAAGGGTTAGTTATGGTAATACAGTATGGATGTATATATTACTATAGAAGGGTTATTTATGGTAATACAGTATGGATGTATATATATTACTATAGAAGGGTTAGTTATGGTTATACAGTATGGATGTATATATTACTATAGAAGGGTTAGTTATGGCATTACAGTATGGATGTATATATATTACTATAGAAGGGTTAGTTATGGTAATACAGTATGGATGTATATATATTACTATAGAAGGGTTAGTTACGGTAATACAGTATGGATGTATATATTACTATAGAGGGGTTAGTTATGGTAATACAGTATGGATGTATATATTACTATAGAAGGGTTAGTTATGGTAATACAGTATGGATGTATATATATTACTATAGAAGGGTTAGTTATGGTAATACAGTATGGATGTATATATTACTATAGAAGGGTTAGTTATGGTAATACAGTATGGATGTATATATTACTATAGAAGGGTTAGTTATGGTAATACAGTATGGATGTATATATTACTATAGAAGGGTTAGTTATGGTAATACAGTATGGATGTATATATTACTATAGAGGGGTTAGTTATGGTAATACAGTATGGATGTATATATATAACTATAGAGAGTTAGTTATGGTAATACAGTAGAGATGTATATATATTACTATAGAGGGGTTAGTTATGGTAATACAGAATGGATATAGATATATATATATATATATATATATATATATATATATATTACTATAGAAGGGTTAGTTATGGTAATACAGTATGGATGTATATATTACTATAGAAGGGTTAGTTATGGTAATACAGTATGGATGTATATATATTACTATAGAGGGGTTAGTTATGGTAATACAGAATGGATGTATATATAGTACCATAGAAGGGTTAGTTATGGTAATACAGTATGGAAATATGTATATATATATATATATATATATATATATATATATATATATTACTATAGAAGGGTTAGTTATGGTAATACAGTATGGATGTATATATAAAACTATAGAAGGGTTAGTTATGGTAATACAGTATGGATGTATATATATAACTATAGAAGGGTTAGTTATGGTATTACAGTATGGATGTATATATTACTATAGAGGGGTTAGTTATGGCAATACAGTATGGATGTATATATATTACTATAGAAGGGTTAGTTATGGTAATACAGTATGGATGTATATATATTACTATAGAAGGGTTAGTTATGGTAATACAGTATGGATGTATATATATTACTATAGAAGGGTTAGTTATGGTAATACAGTATGGATGTATATATATTACTATAGAAGGGTTAGTTATGGTAATACAGTATGGATGTATATAATACTATAGAAGGGTTAGTTATGGAAATACAGTATGGATGTATATATATATATATTACTATAGAAGGGTTAGTTATGGTAATACAGTATGGATGTATATATATTACTATAGAAGGGTTAGTTATGGTATTACAGTATGGATGTATATATATTACTATAGAAGGGTTAGTTATGGTAATACAGTATGGATGTATATATATATATTACTATAGAAGGGTTAGTTATGGTAATACAGTATGGATGTGTATATATATTACTATAGAAGGGTTAGTTATGGTAATACAGTATGGATGTATATATATTACTATAGAAGGGTTAGTTATGGTAATACAGTATGGATGTGTATATATATTACTATAGAAGGGTTAGTTATGGTAATACAGTATGGATGTATAGATATAACTCTAGAAGGGTTAGTTATGGTAATACAGTATGGATGAATGAATTACTATAGAGGGGTTAGTTATGGTAATACAGTATGGATGTATATATTACTATAGAGGGGTTAGATATGGTAATACAGCATGGATATATATATATATAACATATATATATATATATATATATATATTTATATTATATATATATATATATATATATATATTACTATAGAAGGGTTAGTTATGGTAATACAGTATGGATGTATATATTACTATAGAAGGGTTAGTTATGGTAATACAGTATGGATGTATATATATTACTATAGAGGGGTTAGTTATGGTAATACAGAATGGATGTATATATAGTACCATAGAACGGTTAGTTATGGTAATACAGTATGGAAATATGTATATATATATATATATATATATTACTATAGAAGGGGTTAGTTATGGTAATACAGTATGGATGTATATATAAAACTATAGAAGGGTTAGTTATGGTAATACAGTA
>JAUIMM010003694.1:0-84241 GCA_031769625.1 Taudactylus pleione
CCTGTTTAAGCTCCAGTAGAGCATGGAAGATTCTGCGAGCAAGGCATCCCTGCCCGGGCTACAGGAGAGCATGGGAGATTAGCGAGCGAGGCGTCCCGGCCCGGGCTCTGGGAGAGCATGGGAGATTGTGCGAGCGAGGTGTCCCTGTTTGAGCTCCAGGAGAGCATGGCAGATTCTGCAAGTGAGGCATCCTTGCCAGGGCTCCGAGAGAGCATGGGAAATTTTGTGAGCGAGGCATCCCTGTTTAAGCATCAGGAGAGCATGGTAGATTCTGCGAGCGTGGCATCCCTGCCCGGGCTCCAGGATAGCATGCGAGATTGTGCGAGTGAGGCATCCCTGCCCGGGCTCCAGGAGAGTACGGGAGATTGTGTGAGCGATGCATCCCTGCCCGGGCTCCAGGAGAGCATGGGAGATTTTGCGAGTGAGGCGTCCCTGCCTGGGCTCTGGGAGAGCATGGGAGATTCTGCGAGCGAGGCATCCCTGTTTGAGCTCCAGGCGAGCTTGGTAGATTCTGCGAGCAATGCAGCCTGGCCAGGGCTCCAGGAGTGCATGGGAGACAGGGGAACAGCAACCTCCGAAAGTCCCGATGAGGTTTTGAAAATGGGCCCGATGCCGGGATGCAGTTCCAGGAGGTCGGGTAAAATCCGCCGGTGCCCCCGCAAAAAGTGGCGCACAGCAGCAATGCCGTGACGTCTGGGGGAATTCCTCGGGCCGATTCACAAATGGCAAAGAGGTGAGAGAGCCAGGAAGAGATCCGTGCTGGTGAGGTGTCCCAGCCAGGGCTCCAGGAAAGCATGCGAGATTCAGCGAGCAACAGAGCCGGGCCAGGGCTCCAGGAGAGCATGGGAGATTCTGCGAGCGAGGCATCCCTGTTTAAGCTCCAGGAGAACATGGAAGATTCTGAGAGTGAGGCATCCCTGCCCGGGTTCCAGGAGAGCATGGTAGATTCTGCGTGCAATGCAGCCTGGCCAAGGCTCCAGGAGAGCTTGGGAGATTGTGTGAGTGAGGCAGCCTGACCAGTGCTCCAGGAGAGCATGGGAGTTTATGCGAGCAAAGCAGCCTGGCCATGGCTCCAGGAGAGCATGGGAGATTGTGCGAGCGAGGCATCCCTGCCCGAGCTCCAGGAGAGCCTGGAAGATTCTGCGAGCGTGGCATCCCTGCCCTGGCTCTATTAGAGCATAGGAGAATCTGTGAGCGAGGCATCCCTGCCCGGGTTCCAGGAGAGCATGGTAGATTCTGTGTGCAACGCAGCCTGATCAAGGCTCCAGGAGAGCATGGGAGATGGTGCGAGCGAGGCATCCCTGCCCGAGCTCCAGGAGAGCATGGGAGATTCTGCGAGCAATGCAGCCTGGCCAAGGCTCCAGGAGAGCATGGAAGATTGTGCGAGCGAGGCATCCCTGCCCGGGCTCCAGGAGAGCATGGGAGATTCTGCAAGATAGGCACCCTTGTTTAAGCACCAGGAGAGCATGGCAGATTCTGCGCGTGAGGCATCCTTGCAAGGGCTCCAGGAGAGCATGGGAGATTCTGTGAGTGAGGCATCCCTGTTTAAGCTCCAGGAGAGCATGGGAGATTCTGCAAGCTAGGCATCCCTGTTTAAGCTCCAGTAGAGCATGGAAGATTCTGTGAGCAAGGCATCCCTGCCCGGGCTCCAGGAGAGCATGGGAGATTGTGCGAGTGAGGCATCCTTGCCAGGGCTCTGAGAGAGCATGGGAGATTCTGCGAGCGAGGCATCCCTGATTGAGCTCCAGGAGAGCATGGGAGATTCTGCAAGCGAGGCGTCCCTGCCTTGGCTTCTGGAGAGCATGGGAGATTCTGTGAGCAAAGCAGCATGGTCAGGGCTCCAGGAGAGCATTGGATTTTCTGCGAGCGAGGCCTCCCTGCCCGAGCTCCTGGAGAGCATGGGAGTTTCTGCAAACAAAGCAGCCTGGCCTGTGCTCCAGGAGAGCATGGTAGTTTATGCAAGCAAAGCAGCCTGGCCAAGGCTCCTGGAAAGCATGAGAGATTGTGCGAGCATGGAATCCCTGCCTGGGCTCCAGGAGAGCATGGCAGATTCTGCGAGTGAGGCTTCCTTGCCAGGGCTCCGAGGGAGCATGGGAGATTTTGCGAGCGAGAAATCCCTGTTTAAGCACCAGGAGTGCATGGTAGATTCTGCGAGCAATGCAGCCTGGCCAAGGCTCCAGGAGAGCATGGGAGATTGTGCGAGTGAGGCAGCCTGACCAGTGCTCCAGGAGAGCTTGGGAGTTTATGCGAGCACAGAAACCTGGCCATGGCTCCAGGAGAGCATGGCAGATTCTGCAAGTGAGGCATCCTTGCCAGGGCTCCGAGAGAGCATGGGAGATTTTGCGAGCGAGGCATCCCTGTTTAAGCACCAGGAGAGCATGGTAAATTCTGCGAGCGTGGCATCCCTGCCCGGGCTCCAGGAGAGCATTGGAGATTGTGCGAGTGAGGCATCCCTGCCCGGGCTCCAGGAGAGCATGGGAGATTCTTCGAGCGAGGCATCCCTGTTTGAGCTCCAGGAGAGCTTGGTAGATTCTGCGAGCAACGCAGCCTGGCCAGGGCTCCAGGAGTGCATGGGAGACAGGGGAACTGCAACCTCCGAAAGTCCCGATGAGGTTTTGAAAATGGGCCCGATGCCGGGATGCAGTTCTAGGAGGTCGGGTAAAATCCGCCGGTGCCCCCGCAAAAAGTGGCGCGCAGCAGCAATGCCGTGATGTCTGGGGGAATTCCTCAGGCGGATTCACAAATGGCAAAGAGGTGAGAGAGCCAGGAAGAGATCCGTGCTGGTGAGGTGTCCCAGCCAGGGCTCCAGGATAGCATGCGAGATTCAGCGAGCAACAGAGCCGGGCCAGGGCTCCAGGAGAGCATGGGAGATTCTGCGAGCGAGTCATCCCTGTTTAAGCTCCAGGATAACATGGAAGATTCTGAGAGTGAGGCATCCCTGCCCGGGCTCCAGGAGAGCATGGTAGATTCTGTGTGCAATGCAGCCTGGCCAAGGCTCCAGGAGAGCATGGGAGATTGTGCGAGTGAGGCAGCCTGACCAGTGCTCCAGGAGAGCATGGGAGTTTATGCGAGCAAAGCAGCCAGGCCATGGCTCCAGGAGAGCATGGGAGATTGTGCGAGCGAGGCATCCCTGCCCGAGCTCTAGGAGAGTCTGGAAGATTCTGCGAGCATGGCATCCGTGCCTGGGCTCCAGGAGAGTATGGGAGAATCTGCGAGCAAGGAATCCCTGCCCGGGCTCCAGGAGAGCATGGGAGAATCTGTGAGTGAGGAATCCCTGTTTAAGCTCCAGGAGAGCATGGAAGATTCTGCAAGTGAGGAATCCCTGCCCCGGCTCCAGGAGAGTATGGGAGATTGTGCGAGCGAGGCATCCCTGCCCGAGCTCCAGGAGAGCCTGGAAGATTCTGCGAGTGTGGCATCCCTGCCCGGGCTCCAGTAGAGCATATGAGAATCTGTGAGCGAGGCATCCCTGCCCTGGTTCCAGGAGAGCATGGTAGATTCTGTGTGCAATGCAGCCTGATCAAGGCTCCAGGAGAGCATGGGAGATGGTGCGAGCGAGGCATCCCTGCCCGAGCTCCAGGAGAGAATGGGAGATTCTGCGAGCAATGCAGCATGGTCAGGGCTCCAGGAGAGCATGGAAGATTGTAAGAGCGAGGCGTCCCTGCCCGGGCTCCAGGAGAGCATGGGAGATTCTGCAAGATAGGCACACTTGTTTAAGCACCAGGAGAGCATGGCAGATTCTGCGAGTGAGGCATCCTTGCAAGGGCTCCAGGAGAGCATGGGAGATTCTGTGAGTGAGGCATCCCTGTTTAAGCTCCAGGAGAGCATGGGAGATTCTGCGAGCTAGGCATCCCTGTTTAAGCTCCAGTAGAGCATGGAAGATTCTGTGAGCAAGGCATCCCTGCCCGGGCTCCAGGAGAGCATCGGAGATTGTGCGAGTGAGGCATCCTTGCCAGGGCTCTGAGAGAGCATGGGAGATTCTGCGAGCGAGGCATCCCTGTTTGAGCTCCAGGAGAGCATGGGAGATTCTGCAAGCGAGGCGTCCCTGCCTTGGCTTCTGGAGAGCATGGGAGATTCTGTGAGCAAAGCAGCATGGTCAGGGCTCCAGGAGAGCATGGGATTTTCTGCGAGCGAGGCCTCCCTGCCCGAGCTCCTGGAGAGCATGGGAGTTTCTGCAAACAAAGCAGCCTGGCCTGTGCTCCAGGAGAGCATGGTAGTTTATGCAAGCAAAGCAGCCTGGCCAAGGCTCCTGGAAAGCATGAGAGATTGTGCGAGCATGGCATCCCTGCCTGGGCTCCAGGAGAGCATGGCAGATTCAGCGAGTGAGGCTTCCTTTCCAGGGCTCCGAGAGAGCATGGGAGATTTTGCGAGCGAGAAATCCAGGAGAGCATGGTAGATTCTGCGAGCAATGCAGCCTGGCCAAGGCTCCAGGAGAGCATGGGAGATTGTGCGAGTGAGGCAGCCTGACCAGTGCTCCAGGAGAGCTTGGGAGTTTATGCGAGCACAGCAACCTGGCCATGGCTCCAGGAGAGCATGGCAGATTCTGCAAGTGAGGCATCCTTGCCAGGGCTCCGAGAGAGCATGGGAGATTCTGCGAGCGAGGCATCCCTGTTTGAGCTCCAGTTGAGCATGGCAGATTCTGCAAGTGAGGCATCCTTGCCAGGGCTCCCAGAGAGCATGGGAGATTCTGCGAGTGAGGCATCCCTGTTTGAGCTCCAGGAGAGCATGGGAGATTCAGCGAGCAATGCAGCCTGGCCAAGGCTCCAGGAGAGCATGGGAGATTGTGTGAGCGAGGCATCCCTGCCCGGGCTCCAGGAGAGCATGGGAGATTGTGCGAGCGAGGCATCCCTGTTTAAGCTCCAGTAGAGCATGGAAGATTCAGCGAGCAAGGCATCCCTGCCTGGGCTACAGGAGAGCATGGGAGATTAGCGAGCGAGGCATCCCTGCCCAGGCTCTGGGAGAGCATGGGAGATTGTGCGAGCGAGGCATCCCTGTTTGAGCTCCAGGAGAGCATGGCAGATTCTGCAAGTGAGGCATCCTTGCCAGGGCTCCGAGAGAGCATGGGAGATTTTGCGAGCGAGGCATCCCTGTTTAAGCACCAGGAGAGCATAGTAGATTCTGCAAGCGTGGGATCCCTGCCCGGGCTCCAGGAGAGCATTGGAGATTGTGCGAGTGAGGCATCCCTGCCTGGGCTCCAGGAGAGCATGGGAGATTCTGCGAGCGAGGCATCCCTGTTTGAGCTCCAGTTGAGCATGGGAGTTTATGCGAACAAAGCAGCCTGGCCATGGCTCCAGGAGAGCATGGGAGATTGTGCGAGCGAGGCATCCCTGCCCGAGCTCTAGGAGAGTCTGGAAGATTCTGCGAGCATGGCATCCCTGCCTGGGCTCCAGGAGAGCATGGGAGAATCTGCGAGCGAGGAATCCCTGCCCGGGCTCCAGGAGAGCATGGGAAAATCTGCGAGTGAGGAATCCCTGTTTAAGCTCCAGGAGAGCATGGAAGATTCTGCAAGTGAGGAATCCCTGCCCAGGCTCCAGGAGAGCATGGGAGATTGTGAGAGCGAGGCATCCCTGCCCGGGATCCAGGAGAGTATGGGAGATTGTGCGAGCGAGGCATCCCTGCCCGAGCTCCAGGAGAGCCTGGAAGATTCTGCGAGCATGGCATCCCTGCCCGGGCTCCAGTAGAGCATGGGAGTATCTGTGAGCGAGGCATCCCTGCCCGGGTTCCAGGAGAGCATGGTAGATTCTGTGTGCAACGCAGCCTGATCAAGGCATCAGGAGAGCATGGGAGATGGTGCGAGCGAGGCATCCCTGCCCGAGCTCCAGGAGAGCATGTGAGATTCTGCGAGCAATGCAGCCTGGCCAAGGCTCCAGGAGAGCATGGGAGATTGTGTGAGCGATGCATCCCTGCCCGGGCTCCAAGAGAGCATGGGAGATTGTGCGAGCGAGGCATCCCTGCCCGGGCTCCAGGAGAGCATGGGAGATTGTGCAAGTGAGGCATCCCTGCCCGGGCTCCAGGAGAGCATGTGAGATTCTGCGAGCGAGGCATCCCTGTTTGAGCTCCAGGAGAGCTTGGTAGATTCTGCGAGCAACGCAGCCTGGCCAGGGCCCCAGGAGTGCATGGGAGACAGGGGAACTGCAACCTCCGAAAGTCCCGATGAGGTTTTGAAAATGGGCCCGATGCCGGGATGCAGTTCCAGGAGGTCGGGTAAAATCCGCCGGTGCCCCCGCAAAAAGTGGCGCGCAGCAGCAATGCCGTGATGTCTGGGGGAATTCCTCGGGCGGATTCACAAATGGCAAAGAGGTGAGAGAGCCAGGAAGAGATCCGTGCTGGTGAGGTGTCCCAGCCAGGGCTTCAGGAAAGCATGCGAGATTCAGCGAGCAACAGAGCCGGGCCAGGGCTCAAGGAGAGCATGGGAGATTCTGCGAGCGAGGCATCCCTGTTTAAGCTCCAGGAGAACATTTAAGATTCTGAGAGTGAGGCATCCCTGCCCGGGCTCCAGGAGAGCATGGTAGATTGTGCGAGTGAGGCAGCCTGACCAGTGCTCCAGGAGAGCATGGAGTTTATGCGAGCAAAGCAGCCTGGCCATGGCTCCAGGAGAGCATGGGAGATTGTGCGAGCGAGGCATCCCTGCCCGAGCTCTAGGAGAGTCTGCAAGATTCTGCGAGCATGGCATCCCTGCCTGGGCTCCAGGAGAGCATGGGAGAATCTGCGAGCGAGGAATCCCTGCCCGGGCTCCAGGAGAGCATGGCAGAATCTGCTAGTGAGGAATCCCTGTTTAAGCTCCAGGAGAGCATGGAAGATTCTGCAAGTGAGGAATCCCTGCCCGGGTTCCAGGAGAGCATGGGAGATTGTGAGAGCGAGGCATCCCTGCCCGGGCTCCAGGAGAGTATGGGAGATTGTGCGAGCGAGGCATCCCTGCCCGAGCTCCAGGAGAGCCTGGAAGATTCTGCGAGCGTGGCATCCCTGCCCGGGCTCCAGTAGAGCATGGGAGAATCTGTGAGCGAGGCATCCCTGCCCGGGTTCCAGGAGACCATGGTAGATTCTGTGTGCAACGCAGCCTGATCAAGGCTCCAGGAGAGCATGGGAGATGGTGTGAGCGAGGCATCCCTGCCCGAGCTCCAGGAGAGCATGGGAGATTCTGCGAGCAATGCAGCCTGGCCAAGGCTCCAGGAGAGCATGGGAGATTGTGCGAGCGAGGCATTCCTGCCCAGGCTCCAGGAGAGCATGTGAGATTGTGTGAGCGAGGCATCCCTGTTTGAGCTCCTGGAGAGCATGGCAGATTCTGCAAGTGAGGCATCCTTGCCAGGGCTCCGAGAGAGCATGGGAGATTCTGCGAGCGAGGCATCCCTGTTTGAGCTCCAGGAGAGCATGGGAGATTATGCGAGCAATGCAGCCTGGCCAAGGCTCCAGGAGAGCATGGGAGATTGTGTGAGCGAGGCATCCCTGCCCGGGCTCCAGGAGAGCATGGGAGATTGTGAGAGTGAGGCATCCCTGCCCGGGCTCCAGGAGAGCATGGGAGATTCTGCGAGTGAGGCATCCCTGTTTGAGCTCCAGGCGAGCTTGGTAGATTCTGCGAGCAACGCAGCCTGGCCAGGGCTCCAGGAGTGCATGGGAGACAGGGGAACTGCAACCTCCGAAAGTCCCGATGAGGTTTTGAAAATGGGCCTGATGCCGGGATGCAGTTCCAGGAGGTCGGGTAAAATCCGCCGGTGCCCCCGCAAAAAGTGGCGCGCAGCAGCAATGCCGTGACGTCTGGGGGAATTCCTCAGGCGGATTCACAAATGGCAAAGAGGTGAGAGAGCCAGGAAGAGATCCGTGCTGGTGAGGTGTCCCAGCCAGGGCTCCAGGAAAGCATGCGAGATTCAGCGAGCAACAGAGCTGGGCCAGGGCTCCAGGTGAGCATGGGAGATTCTGCGAGCGAGGCATCCCTGTTTAAGCTCCAGGATAACATGGAAGATTCTGAGAGTGAGGCATTCCTGCCCGGGCTCCAGGAGAGCATGGTAGATTCTGTGTGCAATGCAGCCTGGCCAAGGCTCCAGGAGAGCATGGGAGATTGTGCGAGTGATGCAGCCTGACCAGTGCTCCAGGAGAGCATGGGAGTTTATGCGAGCAAAGCAGCCTGGCCATGGCTCCAGGAGAGCATGGGAGATTGTGCGAGCGAGGCATCCCTGCCCGAGCTCTAGGAGAGTCTGGAAGATTCTGCGAGCATGGCATCCCTGCCTGGGCTCCAGGAGAGCATGGGAGAATCTGCGAGCGAGGAATCCCTGCCCGGGCTCCAGGAGAGCATGGGAGAATCTGCGAGTGAGGAATCCCTGTTTAAGCTCCAGGAGAGCATGGAAGATTCTGCAAGTGAGGAATCCCTGCCCGGGCTCCAGGAGAGCATGGGAGATTGTGAGAGCGAGGCATCCCTGCCCGGGCTCCTTGAGAGTATGGGAGATTGTGCGAGCGAGGCATCCCTGCCCGAGCTCCAGGAGAGTCTTGAAGATTCTGCGAGTGTGGCATCCCTGCCCGGGCTCCAGTAGAGCATTGGAGTATCTGTGAGTGAGGCATCCCTGCCCGGGTTCCAGGAGAGCATGGTAGATTCTGTGTGCAATGCAGCCTGATCAAGGCTCCAGGAGAGCATGGGAGATTGTGCGAGTGAGGCATCCCTGTTTGAGCTCCAGGAGAGCATGGCAGATTCTGCAAGTGAGGCATCCTTGCCAGGGCTCCGAGAGAGCATGGGAGATTCTGCGAGCGAGGCATCCCTGTTTGAGCTCCAGGAGAGCATGGGAGATTCTGCGAGCAATGCAGCCTGGCCAAGGCTCCAGGAGAGCATGGGAGATTGTGTGAGCGATGCATCCCTGTCCGGGCTCCAAGAGAGCATGGGAGATTGTGCGAGCGAGGCATCCCTGCCCAGGCTCCAGGAGAGCATGGGAGATTGTGCAAGTGAGGCATCTCTGCCCGGGCTCCAGGAGAGCATGTGAGATTCTGCGAGCGAGGCATCCCTGTTTGAGCTCCAGGAGAGCTTGGTAGATTCTGCGAGCAACGCAGCCTGGCCAGGGCCCCAGGAGTGCATGGGAGACAGGGGAACTGCAACCTCCGAAAGTCCCGATGAGGTTTTGAAAATGGGCCCGATGCCGGGATGCAGTTCCAGGAGGTTGGGTAAAATCCGCCGGTGCCCCCGCAAAAAGTGGCGTGCAGCAGCAATGCCGTGACGTCTGGGGGAATTCCTCGGGCGGATTCACAAATGGCAAAGAGGTGAGAGAGCCAGGAAGAGATCCGTGCTGGTGAGGTGTCCCAGCCAGGGCTCCAGGAAAGCATGCGAGATTCAGCGAGCAACAGAGCCGGGCCAGGGCTCCAGGAGAGCATGGGAGATTCTGCGAGCGAGGCATCCCTGTTTAAGCTCAAGGAGAACATTTAAGATTCTGAGAGTGAGGCATCCCTGCCCGGGCTCCAGGAGAGCATGGTAGATTCTGCGTGCAATGCAGCCTGGCCAAGGCTCCAGGAGAGCATGGGAGATTGTGTGAGTGAGGCAGCCTGACCAGTGCTCCAGGAGAGCATGGAGTTTATGCGAGCAAAGCAGCCTGGCCATGGCTCCAGGAGAGCATGGGAGACTGTGCGAGCGAGGCATCCCTGCCCAAGCTCTAGGAGAGTCTGGAAGATTCTGCGAGCATGGCATCCCTGCCTGGGCTCCACGAGAGCATGGGAGAATCTGCGAGCGAGGAATCCCTGCCCGGGCTCCAGGAGAGCATGGGAGAATCTGCTAGTGAGGAATCCCTGTTTAAGCTCCAGGAGAGCATGGAAGATTCTGCAAGTGAGGAATCCCTACCCGGGCTCCAGGAGAGCATGGGAGATTGTGAGAGCGAGGCATCACTGCCTGGGCTCCAGGAGAGTATGGGAGATTGTGCGAGCGTGGCATCCCTGCCCGGGCTCCAGTAGAGCATGGGAGAATCTGTGAGCGAGGCATCCCTGCCCGGGTTCCAGGAGAGCATGGTAGATGCTGTGTGCAACGCAGCCTGATCAAGGCTCCTGGAGAGCATGGGAGATTGTGCGAGGGAGGCAGCCTGACCAGTGCTCCAGGAGAGCATGGGAATTTATGCGAGCAAAGCAGTCTGGCTAAGGCTAAAAGAGAGAATGGGAGATTGTGCGAGCGAGGCATCCCTGCCCGAGCTCCAGGAGAGCATGGGAGATTCTGCGAGCAATGCAGCCAGGCCAATGCTCAAGGACAGCATGGAAGATTGTGCGAGCAAGGCATCCCTGCCCGGGCTCCAGGAGAGCATGGGAGATTCTGCAAGATAGGCACCCTTGTTTAAGCGCCAGGAGAGCATGGCAGATTCTGCGAGTGAGGCATCCTTGCCAGGGCTCCAGGAGCGCATGGGAGATTCTGTGAGTGAGGCATCCCTGCCCGGACTCCAGGAGAGCATGGGAGATTGTGCGAGCGAGGCATCCTTGCCAGGGCTCTGAGAGAGCATGGGAGATTCTGCGAGCGAGGCATCCCTGTTTGAGCTCCAGGAGAGCATGGGAGATTCTGCGAGCTAGGCATCCCTGTTTAAGCTCCAGTAGAGCATGGAAGATTCTGTGAGCAAGGCATCCCTGCCCAGGCTCCAGGAGAGCATGGGAAATTGTGCGAGCGAGGCATCCTTGCCAGGGCTCTGAGAGAGCATGGGAGATTCTGCGAGCGAGGCATCCCTGTTTGAGCTCCAGGAGAGCATGGGAGATTCTGTGAGCTAGGCATCCCTGTTTAAGCTCCAGTGGAGTATGGAAGATTCTGTGAGCAAGGCATCCCTGCCTTGGCTTCTGGAGAGCATGGGAGATTCTGTGAGCAAAGCAGCATGGTCAGGGCTCCAGGAGAGCATGGGATTTTCTGCGAGCGAGGCCTCCCTGCCCAAGCTCCTGGAGAGCATGGGAGTTTCTGCAAACAAAGCAGCCTGGCCAGTGCTCCAGGAGAGCATGGTAGTTTATGCAAGCAAAGCAGCCTGGCCAAGGCTCCTGGAAAACATGAGAAATTGTGTGAGCATGGCATCCCTGTTTGAGCTCCAGGAGAGCATGGCAGATTCTGCGAGTGAGGCATCCTTCCCAGGGCTCCGAGAGAGCATGGGAGATTTTGCGAGTGAGGCATCCCTGTTTAAGCACCAGGGGAGCATGGTAGATTCTGCGAGCAAAGCAGCCTGGCCAAGGCTCCAGGACAGCATGGGAGATTGTGCGAGTGAGGCAGCCTGACCAGTGCTCCAGGAGAGCATGGGAGTTTATGCGAGCAAAGCAACTTGGCCATGGCTCCAGGAGAGCATGGCAGATTCTGCAAGTGAGGCATCCTTGCCAGGGCTCCGAGAGACCATGGGAGATTTTGCGAGCGAGGCATCCCTGTTTAAGCACCAGGAGAGCATGGAAGATTCTGCAAGTGAGGAATCCCTGCACGGGCTCCAGGAGAGCATGGGAGATTGTGAGAGCGAGGCATCCCTGCCCGGGCTCCAGGAGAGTATGGGAGATTGTGTGAGCAAGGCATCCCTGCCCGAGCTCCAGGAGAGCCTGGAAGATTCTGTGAGTGAGGCATCCCTGCCCGAGCTCCAGGAGAGCATGGGAGATTCTGCGAGCAATGCAGCCTGGCCAAGGCTCCAGGAGAGCATGGGAGATTGTTCGAGTGAGGCATTCCTGCCCGGGCTCCAGGAGAGCATGTGAGATTGTGTGAGCGAGGCATCCCTGTTTGAGCTCCAGGAGAGCATGGCAGATTCTGCAAGTGAGGCATCCCTGCCCGGGCTCCAGGAGAGCATGGGAGATTCTGCGAGTGAGGCATCCCTGTTTGAGCTCCAGGAGAGCTTGGTAGATTCTGCGAGCAATGCAGCCTGGCCAGGGCCCCAGGAGTGCATGGGAGACAGGGGAACTGCAACCTCCGAAAGTCCCGATGAGGTTTTGAAAATGGGCCCGATGCCGGGATGCAGTTCCAGGAGTTCGGGTAAAATCCGCCGGTGCCCCCGCAAAAAGTGGCGCGCAGCAGCAATGCCGTGACGTCTGGGGGAATTCCTCAAGCGGATTCACAAATGGCAAAGAGGTGAGAGAGCCAGGAAGAGATCCGTGCTGGTGAGGTGTCCCAACCAGGGCTCCAGGAAAGCATGCGAGATTCAGCGAGCAACAGAGCCCGGGCCAGGGTTCCAGGAGAGCATGGGAGATTCTGCGAGCGAGGCATCCCTGTTTAAGCTCCAGGAGAACATTTAAGATTCTGAGAGTGAGGCATCCCTGCTCGGGCTCCAGGAGAGCATGGTAGATTCTGCGTGCAATGCAGCCTGGCCAAGGCTCCAGGAGAGCATGGGAGATTGTGCGAGTGAGGCAGCCTGACCAGTGCTCCAGGAGAGCATGGAGTTTATGCGAGCAAAGCAGCCTTGCCATGGCTCCAGGAGAGCATGGGAGATTGTGCGAGCGAGGCATCCCTGCCTGGGCTCCAGGAGAGCATGGGATATACTGTGAGTGAGGCATCCCTGTTTGAGCTCCAGGAGAGCATGGGAGATTCTGTGAGCGAGGCATCCCTGTTTGAGCTCCAGGAGAGCATGGCAGATTCTGCAAGTGAGGCATCCTTGCCAGGGCTCCGAGAGAGCATGGGAGATTCTGCGAGTGAGGCATCCCTGTTTGAACTCCAGGAGAGCATGGGAGATTCTGCGAGCAATGCATCCTGGCCAAGGCTCCAGGAGAGCATGGGAGATTGTATGAGCGAGGCATCCCTGCCCGGGATCCAGGAGAGCATTGGAGATTGTGCGAGCGAGGCATCCCTGTTTATGCTCCAGTAGAGCATGGAAGATTCTGTGAGCAAGGCATCCCTGCCCGGGCTACAGGAGAGCATGGGAGATTAGCGAGCGAGGCGTCCCTGCCCGGCCTCTGGGAGAGCATGGGAGATTGTGCGAGCGAGGCGTCCCTGTTTGAGCTCCAGGAGAGCATGGCAGATTCTGCAAGTGAGGCATCCTTGCCAGGGCTCCGAGAGAGCATGGGAGATTTTGCGAGCGAGGCATCCCTGTTTAAGCACCAGGAGAGCATGGTAGATTCTGCGAGCGAGGAATCCCTGCCCGGGCTCAAGGAGAGCATGGGAGAATCTGCTAGTGAGGCATCCCTGTTTAAGCTCCAGGAGAGCATGGCAGATTCTGTGAGTGAGGCATCCCTGCCCGGGCTCCAGGAGAGCATGGGAGAATCTGAGAGCGAGGCATCCATGCCCGGGCTCCAGGACAGCATGGGAGATTGTGCAAGTGAGGCGTCCGTGTTTGAGCTCCTGGAGAGCATGGCAGATTGTGTGAGTGAGGAATCCCAGCCAGGGGTCCAGGAGAGCCATTGGAGATTCTGCGAGCGAGGCATCCCTGTTTAAGTTCCAGGAGAGCATGGAAGACTCTGTGAGCGAGGCATCCCTGCCCGGGCTCCAGGAGAGCATGGGAGATTGTGCAAGTGAGGCGTCCCTGTTTGAGCTCCAGTAGAGCATGGGAGATTGTGCGAGTGAGTCATCCCTGACCGGGCTCCAGGAGAGCATGGGAGATTCTGCGAGTGAGGCAACCCTGTTTGAGATAAAGGAGAGCATGGGAGATTCTGCAAGCGATGCATCCCTACCCGAGCTCCAGGAAAGCATGGGAGATTCTGTGAGCGACTTGTCCATTCCCGGGCTTCAGGAGAGCATGGTAGATTCTGCAAGCAACGCAGCCTGGCCAGGGCTCCAGGAGTGCATGGGAGCTTCTGCTAGCGAGGTATTCCGGCCAGACAGGGCAACTGCAACCTCCGGAAGTCCCGATGAGGTTTTGAAAATGGGCCCGATGCCGGGACGCAGTTCCAGGAGGTCGGGTAAAATCCGCCGGTGCCCCTGCAAAAAGTGGCGTGCAGCAGCAATGCCGTGACGTCTGGGGTAATTCCTCGGGCGGATTCACAAATGGCAAAGAGGTGAGAGAAAGAGCCAGGAAGAGATCCGTGCGGGCGAGGTGTCCCAGCCAGGGCTCCAGGAAAGCATGCGAGATTCTGCGAGCAACACAGTCTGGCCAGGGCTCCAGGAGAGCATGGGAGATTCTGCGAGCTAGGCATCCCTGTTTAAGCTCCAGGAGAGCATGGAAGATTCTGAGAGCGAGGCATCCCTGCCCGGGCTCCAGGAGAGCATGGGAGATTCTGCGAGCTAGGCATCCTTGTTTAAGCTCCAGGAGAGCATGGAAGATTCTGCAAGTGAGGAATCCCTGCCCGGGCTCCAGGAGAGCATGGGAGATTGTGAGAGCGAGGCATCCCTGCCCGGGCTCCAGGAGAGCATGGGAGATTCTGCGAGCAATGCAGCCTGGCCAAGGCTCCAGGAGAGCATGGGAGATTGTTCGAGCGAGGCATTCCTGCCCGGGCTCCAGGAGAGCATGTGAGATTGTGTGAGCGAGGCATCCCTGTTTGAGCTCCAGGAGAGCATGGCAGATTCTGCAAGTGAGGCATCCTTGCCAGGGCTCCGAGAGAGCATGGGAGATTCTGCGAGCGAGGCATCCCTGTTTGAGCTCCAGGAGAGTATGGGAGATTCTGTGAGCAATGCAGCCTGGCCAAGGCTCCAGGAGAGCATGGGAGATTGTGTGAGCGAGGCATCCCTGCCCGGGCTCCAGGAGAGCATGGGAGATTGTGCGAGCGAGGCATCCCTGCCCGGGCTCAAGGAGAGCATGGGAGATTGTGCGAGTGAGGCATCCCTGCCCGGGCTCCAGGAGAGCATGGGAGATTCTGCGAGCGAGGCATACCTGTTTGAGCTCCAGGAGAGCTTGGTAGATTCTGCGAGCAATGCAGCCTGGCCAGGGCCCCAGGAGTGCATGGGAGACAGGGGAACTGCAACCTCCGAAAGTCCCGATGAGGTTTTGAAAATGGGCCCGATGCCGGGATGCAGTTCCAGGAGTTCGGGTAAAATCCGCCGGTGCCCCCGCAAAAAGTGGCGCGCAGCAGCAATGCCGTGACGTCTGGGGGAATTCCTCAAGCGGATTCACAAATGGCAAAGAGGTGAGAGAGCCAGGAAGAGATCCGTGCTGGTGAGGTGTCCCAACCAGGGCTCCAGGAAAGCATGCGAGATTCAGCGAGCAACAGAGCCCGGGCCAGGGTTCCAGGAGAGCATGGGAGATTCTGCGAGCGAGGCATCCCTGTTTAAGCTCCAGGAGAACATTTAAGATTCTGAGAGTGAGGCATCCCTGCTCGGGCTCCAGGAGAGCATGGTAGATTCTGCGTGCAATGCAGCCTGGCCAAGGCTCCAGGAGAGCATGGGAGATTGTGCGAGTGAGGCAGCCTGACCAGTGCTCCAGGAGAGCATGGAGTTTATGCGAGCAAAGCAGCCTTGCCATGGCTCCAGGAGAGCATGGGAGATTGTGCGAGCGAGGCATCCCTGCCTGGGCTCCAGGAGAGCATGGGATATACTGTGAGTGAGGCATCCCTGTTTGAGCTCCAGGAGAGCATGGGAGATTCTGTGAGCGAGGCATCACTGCCTTGGCTCCAGGAGAACATGGGAGATTCTGCGAGCGAGGCATCCCTGTTTGAGCTCCAGTAGAGCATGAGACATTCTGCGAGTGAGGCGTCCCTGTTTAAGCTCCAGGAGAGCATGGAAGATTCTGCGAGCAAGGCATCCCTGCCCGGACTCCAGGAGAGCATGGGAGAATCTGTGAGCGAGGCATCCATGCCCGGGCTCCAGGAGAGCATGGGAGATTCTGTGAGCGAGGCATCCCTGTATAAGCTCCAGGAGAGCATGGAAGATCCTGCGAGAGAGGTATCCCTGCCCGGGCTCCAGGAGAGCATGGGAGATTGTGCAAGCGAGCCGTCCCTGCCCGGGCTCAGGGAAAGCATGGTAGATTCTGCGAGCAATGCAGTCTGGCCAAGGCTCCAGGAGAGCATTGAAGATTGTGCGAGCGAGGCATTCCTGCCCGGGCTCCAGGAGAGCATGTGAGATTGTGTGAGCGAGGCATCCCTGTTTGAGCTCCAGGAGAGCATGGCAGATTCTGCAAGTGAGGCATCCTTGCCAGGGCTCCGAGAGAGCATGGGAGATTCTGTGAGCGACTTGTCCATTCCCGGGCTTCAGGAGAGCATGGTAGATTCTGCAAGCAACGCAGCCTGGCCAGGGCTCCAGGAGTGCATGGGAGCTTCTGCTAGCGAGGTATTCCGGCCAGACAGGGCAACTGCAACCTCCGGAAGTCCCGATGAGGTTTTGAAAATGGGCCCGATACCGGGACGCAGTTCCAGGAGGTCGGGTAAAATCCGCCGGTGCCCCTGCAAAAAGTGGCGTGCAGCAGCAATGCCGTGACGTCTGGGGTAATTCCTCGGGCAGATTCACAAATGGCAAAGAGGTGAGAGAAAGAGCCAGGAAGAGATCCGTGCGGGCGAGGTGTCCCAGCCAGGGCTCCAGGAAAGCATGCGAGATTCTGCGAGCAACACGGTCTGGCCAGGGCTCCAGGAGAGCATGGGAGATTCTGCGAGCTAGGCATCCCTGTTTAAGCTCCAGGAGAGCATGGAAGATTCTGAGAGCGAGGCATCCCTGCCCGGGCTCCAGGAGAGCATGGGAGATTCTGCGAGCTAGGTATCCCTGTTTAAGCTCCAGGAGAGCATGGAAGATTCTGCAAGTGAGGAATCCCTGCCCGGGCTCCAGGAGAGCATGGGAGATTGTGAGAGCAAGGCATCCCTGCCCGGGCTCCAGGAGAGTATGGGAGATTGTGCGAGCGAGGCATCCCTGCCCGAGCTCCAGGAGAGCCTGGAAGATTCTGTGAGTGAGGCATCCCTGCCCGAGCTCCAGGAGAGCATGGGAGATTCTGCGAGCAATGCAGCCTGGCCAAGGCTCCAGGAGAGCATGGGAGATTGTTCGAGCGAGGCATTCCTGCCCGGGCTCCAGGAGAGCATGTGAGATTGTGTGAGCGAGGCATCCCTGTTTGAGCTCCAGGAGAGCATGGCAGATTCTGCAAGTGAGGCATCCTTGCCAGGGCTCCGAGAGAGCATGGGAGATTCTGCGAGCGAGGCATCCCTGTTTGAGCTCCAGGAGAGTATGGGAGATTCTGCGAGCAATGCAGCCTGGCCAAGGCTCCAGGAGAGCATGGGAGATTGTGTGAGCGAGGCATCCCCGCCCGGGCTCCAGGAGAGCATGGGAGATTGTGCGAGCGAGGCATCCCTGCCCGGGCTCCAGGAGAGCATGGGAGATTGTGCGAGTGAGGCATCCCTGCCCGGGCTCCAGGAGAGCATGGGAGATTCTGCGAGCGAGGCATCCCTGTTTGAGCTCCAGGAGAGCTTGGTAGATTCTGCGAGCAACGCAGCCTGGCCAGGGCCCCAGGAGTGCATGGGAGACAGGGGAACTGCAACCTCCGAAAGTCCCGATGAGGTTTTGAAAATGGGCCCGATGCCGGGATGCAGTTCCAGGAGTTCGGGTAAAATCTGCCGGTGCCCCCGCAAAAAGTGGCGCGCAGCAGCAATGCCGTGACGTCTGGGGGAATTCCTCAAGCGGATTCACAAATGGCAAAGAGGTGAGAGAGCCAGGAAGAGATCCGTGCTGGTGAGGTGTCCCAACCAGGGCTCCAGGAAAGCATGCGAGATTCAGCGAGCAACAGAGCCGGGCCAGGGTTCCAGGAGAGCATGGGAGATTCTGCGAGCGAGGCATCCCTGTTTAAGCTCCAGGAGAACATTTAAGATTCTGAGAGTGAGGCATCACTGCTCGGGCTCCAGGAGAGCATGGTAGATTCTGCATGCAATGCAGCCTGGCCAAGGCTCCAGGAGAGCATGGGAGATTGTGCGAGTGAGGCAGCCTGACCAGTGCTCCAGGAGAGCATGGAGTTTATGCGAGCAAAGCAGCCTGGCCATGGCTCCAGGAGAGCATGGGAGATTGTGCGAGCGAGGCATCCCTGCCCGAGCTCTAGGAGAGTCTGGAAGATTCTGCGAGCATGGCATCCCTGCCTGGGCTCCAGGAGAGCATGGGAGAATCTGCGAGTGAGGAATCCCTGCCAGGGCTCCAGGAGAGCATGGGAGAATCTGCTAGTGAGGAATCCCTGTTTAAGCTCCAGGAGAGCATGGAAGATTCTGCAAGTGAGGAATCCCTGCCCGGGCTACAGGAGAGCATGGGAGATTGTGAGAGCGAGGCATCACTGCCTGGACTCCAGGAGAGTATGGGAGATTGTGCGAGCGTGGCATCCCTGCCCGGGCTCCAGTAGAGTATGGGAGAATCTGTGAGCGAGGCATCCCTGCCCGGGTTCCAGGAGAGCATGGTAGATTCTGTGTGCAACGCAGCCTGATCAAGGCTCCAGGAGAGCATGGGAGATTGTGCGAGCGAGGCAGCCTGACCAGTGCTCCAGGAGAGCATGGGAATTTATGCAAGCAAAGCAGTCTGGCTAAGGCTAAAGGAGAGAATGGGAGATTGTGCGAGCGAGGCATCCCTGCCCGAGCTCCAGGAGAGCATGGGAGATTCTGTGAGCAATGCAGCCAGGCCAAGGCTCCAGGACAGCATGGAAGATTGTGCGAGCGAGGCGTCCCTGCCCGGGCTCCAGGAGAGCATGGGAGATTCTGCAAGATAGGCACCCTTGTTTAAGCGCCAGGAGAGCATGGCAGATTCTGTGAGTGCGGCATCCTTGCCAGGGCTCCAGGAGCGCTTGGGAGATTCTGTGAGTGAGGCATCCCTGCCCGGGCTCCAGGAGAGCATGTGAGATTCAGCAAGCAACAGAGCCGGGCCAGGGCTCCAGGAGAGCATGGGAGATTCTGCGAGCGAGGCATCCCTGTTTAAGCTCCAGGAGAACATTTAAGATTCTGAGAGTGAGGCATCCCTGCCCGGGCTCCAGGAGAGCATGGTAGATTCTGCGTGCAATGCAGCCTGGCCAAGGCTCCAGGAAAGCATGGGAGATTGTGCGAGTGAGGCAGCCTGACCAGTGCTCCAGGAGAGCATGGAGTTTATGCGAGCAAAGCAGCCTGGCCATGGCTCCAGGAGAGCATGGGAGATTGTGCGAGCGAGGCATCCCTGCCCAAGCTCTAGGAGAGTCTGGAAGATTCTGCGAGCATGGCATCCCTGCCTGGGCTCCAGGAGAGCATGGGAGAATCTGCGAGTGAGGAATCCCTGCCCGGGCTCCAGGAGAGCATGGGAGAATCTGCTAGTGAGGAATCCCTGTTTAAGCTCCAGGAGAGCATGGAAGATTCTGCAAGTGAGGAATCCCTGCCCGGGCTCCAGGAGAGCATGGGAGATTGTGAGAGCGAGGCATCACTGCCTGGGCTCCAGGAGAGTATGGGAGATTGCGCGAGCGTGGCATCCCTGCCCGGGCTCCAGTAGAGCATGGGAGAATCTGTGAGCGAGGCATCCCTGCCCGGGTTCCAGGAGAGCATGGTAGATTCTGTGTGCAACGCAGCCTGATCAAGGCACCAGGAGAGCATGGGAGATTGTGCGATCGAGGCAGCCTGACCAGTGCTCCAGGAGAGCATGGGAATTTATGCGAGCAAAGCAGTCTGGCTAAGGCTAAAGGAGAGAATGGGAGATTGTGCGAGCAAGGCATCCCTGCCCGAGCTCCAGGAGAGCATGGGAGATTCTGCGAGCAATGCAGCCAGGCCAAGGCTCCAGGACAGCATGGAAGATTGTGCGAGCGAGGCGTCCCTGCCCGGGCTCCAGGAGAGCATGGGAGATTCTGCAAGATAGGCACCCTTGTTTAAGCGCCAGGAGAGCATGGCAGATTCTGTGAGTGCGGCATCCTTGCCAGGGCTTCAGGAGCGCATGGGAGATTCTGTGAGTGAGGCATCCCTGCCCGGGCTCCAGGAGAGCATGGGAGATTCTGCAAGCGAGGCGTCCCTGCCTTGGCTTCTGGAGAGCATGGGAGATTCTGTGAGCAAAGCAGCATGGACAGGGCCCCAGGAGAGCATGGGATTTTCTGCGAGCGAGGCCTCCCTGCCCGAGCTCCTGGAGAGCATGGGAGTTTCTGCAAACAAAGCAGCCTGGCCAGTGCTCCAGGAGAGCATGGTAGTTTATGCAAGCAAAGCAGCCTGGCCAAGGCTCCTGGAAAGCATGAGAGATTGTGCGAGCATGGCATCCCTGCCTGGGCTCCAGGAGAGCATGGCAAATTATGCGAGTGAGGCTTCCTTGCCAGGGCTCCAAGAGAGCATGGGAGATTCTGCGAGCGAGGTGTCCCTGTTTGAGCTCCAGGAGAGCATGGCAGATTCTGCAAGTGAGGCATCCTTGCCAGGGCTCCGAGAGAGCATGGGAGATTTTGCGAGCGAGGCATCCCTGTTTAAGCACCAGGAGAGCATGGTAGATTCTGCGAGCAATGCAGCCTGGCCAAGGCTACAGGAGAGCATGGGAGATTGTGTGAGTGAGGCAGCCTGACCAGTGCTCCAGAAGAGCTTGGGAGTTTATGCAAGCAAAGCAACCTGGCCATGGCTCCAGGAGAGCATGGCAGATTCTGCAAGTGAGGCATCCTTGCCAGGGCTCCGAGAGAGCATGGGAGATCTTGCGAGCGAGGCATCCCTGTTTAAGCTCCAGGAGAGCATGGAAGATTCTGCAAGTGAGGAATCCCTGCCCGGGCTCCAGGAGAGCATGGGAGATTGTGAGAGCGAGGCATCCCTGCCCGGGCTCTGGGAGAGCATGGGAGATTGTGCGAGCGAGGCGTCCCTGTTTGAGCTCCAGGAGAGCATGGCAGATTCTGCAAGTGAGGCATCCTTGCCAGGGCTCCGAGAGAGCATGGGAGATTATGCGAGCAAGGCATCCCTGTTTAAGCACCAGGAGAGCATGGTAGATTCTGCGAGCGTGGCATCCCTGCCCGGGCTCCAGGAGAGCATGGGAGATTCTGCGAGTGAGGCATCCCGTCCAGGGCTCCAGGAGAGCATGGGAGATTCTGCGAGCAACGCAGCCTGGCCAGGGCTCCAGGAGAGTGTATGAGATTCTGTGAGCGAGGCATCCCTGCCCAGGCTCCAGGAGAGCATGGGAGATTCTGTGAGCGAGGCATCTCTGCCCGGGCTCCAGGAGAGCATGGGAGATTCAATGAGTGAGACGTCCAGGCCAGAGCTCCAGGAGAGCATAGGAGATTCTGTGAGCAACGCAACCTGGCCAGGGCTCCAGGAGAGTGTGGGAGATTCTGTGAGCGAGGCATCCCTGCCCGGGCTCCAGTTGAGCATGGGAGATTCTGCGAGTGAGGCGTCCCTGCCCAGGCTCCAGGAAAGCATGGGAGATTCTGTGAGTGAGGCCTCCCAGCCAGGTCTGCAGGAGAGCATGGGATATTCTTCAAGCGACACAGCCCAGTCAGAGCTCCAGTAGAGCATGGGAGATTCTGCAAATGGGGTGGCCCTGCCTGGGCTACAGGAGAGCATGGGAGATTCTGCGAGTGGGGCTTCCCTGCCCGGGCTCCAGGAGAGTATGGGAGATTCTGTGAGTGAGGCGTCCGTGCCTGGGCTCCAGGAGAGCATAGGAGATTCTGTGAGCAACGCAACCTGGCCAGGGCTCCAGGAGAGTGTGGGAGATTCTGTGAGCGAGGCATCCCTGCCCGGGCTCCAGTTGAGCATGGGAGATTCTGCGAGTGAGGCGTCCCTGCCCAGGCTCCAGGAAAGCATGGGAGATTCTGTGAGTGAGGCATCCTGGCCAGGGCTCCTGGAGTGCATGAGATATTCTGCGAGCAACGCAGCCTGGCCAGGGCTCCATGAGAGTATGGGAGATTCTGTGAGTGAGGCATCCGTGCCTGGGGTCCAGGAGAGCATGGGAGATTCTGTGAGCGGGGCATCCCGGGCCAGGGCTCCAGGAAAGCATGGGAGATTCTGCGAGCGAGGCATCCAGGCCAGGGCTCCAGGAGAGCATGGGAGATTCTTCAAGCGAGTAGTCCTGGCCAGCGCTCCAGGAGAGCATGGGCAATTCTGCGAGTGAGGTGTCCCTGTCAGGGCTCCTGGAGAGCTTGGGAGTTTTTGTTAGTGGGGCGTGCACAAGTGGGCATCTTAAAGCAGGCTGGTGGGTGTCTGCATATACTATGTGATTGCATTATAAGAAACACTGGGTGTTCGAGTAGCACTGCCTACGCAATTTGCATACATTGTGCGAGCGATCGCATCTACCAAGTGGCTCTGAATCAGGCACAATGTTCTTGCGAGATCATTTGTCCTTCAAGAAACCTATTTTACATTTCTCATATTGTGTATAAATTGTGACACTTCTGGAGTAATATAAGATGAAAATGTCAGGGTAATAGGCATTACATTGTATGACAAAGGTGTATAAATGCTAGGACATAAGGAAAAGGTAAGTAACCACAATGACACTGAAAACAGTTACCTCAGGTATTGATAGGTGTTTTCTTGGCATACGGACTACGGGCTCAGGTACTGCCAGGTGTTTTCCTGGCATGGGGTCCATGGCCTCAGGTACTGCCAGGTGTATTCTTGGCATGGCCTCAGGTACTGCCAGGTGTTTTCTTGGCATTGGGTCCACGGATGACAATTTAGGCAGCAATGCCCTAAAAAGTGAATACAGACACATTTGCACCTAAAGGACTAGTAACAATAGCTAAGATTAGTACAATATAATACCCATATCCAGTGGCATAAATTCATCCCAGACGCCCGGAGGCAAGTTATAATTTGGTGCCCCCCCCTGTCACAGCCGCTGACACTTGTTTTGGAGCAATTCGCATGCAGCTAGGCTATAGACAGAAGAAGGCAGCAGCTGGTGGTCTGACATGGAGCTCTTCCCTAGTGTATGGTGGCTTCTCAGGTGCCTGAAAGGGGTGCCATGTATTGGGCAGCTGTGAAGGTACACTCCGGGGACATAGGGCTTCATTCAGAGCCGCTCATAAGCGGCCACTCGTTCGTTCTGAGCGATGTTCGCACATCTGCGCATGCGTACGGATTGTAATACGCATGTGCGAACCAGTCAGTGCGGCCGCAAATCGTGTGCTCACTAAATAGCGAATGCCTGCTATTTTGAGTGACAGTAGGAGGCGTATGTGGGTGGTAACAGGGGAAGGTGCTTGAAAACGGGGAGTGGAGATCAGAACGCAGGCATACCTAATGGTCAAAACTGGCATTTTAAGTGTGTGCATAATTAATAAAGCAGCGTCATTGACCACATCACTTGGTTGTTTTATAGTCAGAACTGCTCGCAAGATTGCGGTTGGAAAATCCAACCACAAGAATAGCGAGCAGTTCATTCACCTTTCGATGTACTCGATTAATCTAATAAATAGCGGACATGACATATGATGCGAGCGGCCAGAGGGCGTTTTTTTCAAAATTACGACCGCATGTTTTGTTCGCTCGTTCAGACATAGAGGCGTGAACAGACTGCAAAGAGCGAACGGTTAATTTAAATAGCCACCCCTTTTTTCTGAACGAGCGAGCGCAAATAGCGTCCGGCTCTGAATCAGACCCATAGTTACAGCCCTAAGTGGGGTGAATATGTTGTGGACAATGGAGGAGGTGCCCCTTCAGAGCTGGAGCCTGGCTGCAGGTGCCTCCATTGTCTCCCATAGTACTGTCTCTGCCCACAGCTAGATATTATGGTGTATTATGATTAACATTTATATAGTAATAGCTAAAAAAATACTTCATCACAATCTATTCTTATATATACATTACATACATTTTCATCATTTTACATTTCTATCCATAATCACATTGTTACATATTGTTCATGTGATATCCGCACAAAATACTTATGCAGATCGTCTTATAGGACCATGGTCCTTATGGGCTGGCTCTATGTAAATGAATACAGAAATAGTACAGTTACTACTATGTCTGGTATATGTTTATGCGTTAGTTAGTCAATGGATTATAGTTTGGAAGTATAAACCCCTATTTGTTCCTATAGTTCCTGGGTCAGTTACTTCCTTTCCCTAATCTGTAACTGTAAAGACCAGCATATGTACACACATCCCAACCACCCAGCATGGTAACTTGTGGTGTAACTAGAATCTGTATTGCTAGGATAAGTGGTGATGCAGATTGTTAGTGCACAACTATGATAAACAGACCCCTCAATCTTTTCATTATAAGATACATGAATACCTGGAGAATGATGATCTCTGAGCTGCACTTTCCTTTCTCTTGTAGCCTCAGGGATTTTGTGGGGGCACAAACACGGTTCCTCTCCACTTACAGGAGGAAGGGTAAACAGCAGAGAGTTAGTTACTGGGAACCGACACAGTCACAGAAAACAGGGAGACAGGAGATTATGGATGGGTAACCTACGTGTCCTCACACAGACATGTAATACCACAGGTGTAGCATTTATGACTGATTGAGCCTGTAGTAGATATTTTTTACATAATTTAATTGGCAGCTGAATTTTCAAAAGAAAGTAAAAGATCACATTCCAACCAATCTTCTAATGAAACAGATTTTGAATGTTCATAATGTTTATTTTATTTAATAATAAATCCCTTGTTCCACCACAGTTATACCCAGTAACAGGGGCGCATCTATAATGGGTGCAGGGTGTGCTGGGCACACGTGCCCCCGGGCCCACACTGCAGACTCTGCACCCATATTATGTAAAACTTACCTCTCCGAGGTCCCGCATCGGGCCTCCCAGCGCTGCACAAACCCCGGAAATTGGGAACTGTGGCCATTTCTCTGGTGTTTTGCGCATGTGCTGTGAGGAAATCGCCAGGAAAATGGTGATTTCCCTGGCGATGTGCGCATGCACAATAGACTCCGGGCACACTCTAGTGCCCAGAGTCTATTGATTCTGCGGTGGCTGGCCAGCCATGTCAGTCGGCTGCCAGCCACCGGAGTGAGAGGAGGGGGCCCATGATGGGGGATGCACACAGGCCCCCTCCTCTCTAAAGACACCCCTGCCCAGTAACATAGATAAATATGCAGCTACCCCTTGGGGGCTGCTCACCAGTGTTTTGATGTGCTTGGCCTTGCTCCCGTAGGTGAGTGTGCTGCGAGAGTCTTCAAAAGCAGCATCCGCAGGGCTGATGTGTGTGATCATCACCATTCTGCTCCTGCCACTCAGTGCGCCCTGTGATAGATAAAGCTCTGGTTATAGGAGAGATCACTGAGTAATCCTTGTACATTGTAATGAGCAGTTTATAGATCTACTACTATTGTTTTATACTATGTTTGTGAGAAACAAATGATTGCACAATTTACTAATAAAATGGTTGATTGCAGCTATTGTCTGAGATAAAACAGCAGAACAATGTGTTAGGACCAATATTCCTGATGACTGGGGTTCCGGCTTGGATGCTGTGGTCACATCCCCTGTACACAGGACTTCAGCATTCAGAATGAGCTGTGGCCACACTCCCATACACTAGACCACACACTCCTTTAGTACCAGGGCATTATAAAGTCTCCTAATGGCCCTGTTTGCTAATTCATATTCATATTCCTAATGCATGTATCCCAAAAAGATATCTAAGAAGTGACTGATGCTACTTATACATCAGCCATGGGTGTATCCAGGGGCGTATTAAGAGAGGAGGTGGCCCGTGTTCACTCCCCATCTGGGGCCCCCTCTTCTCTCCCCGGCTACCATCAGCGAACTGATGTCAGCAGTAGACTCAGGGCAATAGAGTGTGCCCAGAGTCTACTGTGTATGCACATGTCACCTGGAAAATGGCGTGGCAGCCATTTTCCCAGTGACTTCTTACAGTGCATGTGCAAAATGCTGGGAAAATGGCCACGGTGGGAAAATACTGCTGTAATCACCAATGTAGTGCATTGGGGTGCAATGGTGCCACGTGTCCACAAGGGGGGAGGGGGCTCCTGGGGGTGGGCATTTCTGCACCTTACACTCTCCCCATGGTTTAATTTCATGGGCGGCTATTTTTTTCCCCAAAAATTTTTTTGGGGTGCAATGGCGCCACGTGTCTGCTCTGTATGATAATGAGCAGTGGTGCACCAACACTATACATATTATGCTAGGGTCACCTTCCCTCCTCCCAACTCCTCACCTTTATATTCTTCCGCTCCTCTGCAAATGCCGCCACCTTACTTGGTAAAGTTACAATACTTGTAAAAATACTCCCTTCTGTGGAGGCCCCAATGAGGTCGTATCAGGGTGCCCGCATCCGGCCGGTGCTTCCAAGGCCTCGGGGAAGAGAGGGAGAAGTCGCCGCTGAAGGTGGCGCGCAGCACCAATGCCGTCACGTCTGGGGGAATTCCTCCGCCATATTGTTAGGAGCAGGCAAGAGAGAATGCCGGGGGGGGTCTTCTCCCACTCGAGGAGGCCCAGGCCCGGCTCCATGAGACCCATGGGGACTCTGCGAGTGAGGAGTCCCGGAGAGGGAACCAGGAGCGCGAGGTAGTTACTGTGACTGAGCTGGCCTGATCAGGGAACCAGAGGGTGACCGGGGTGAGAGCCCCTTCGCAGGCGTGGATCCCGGTTGGTCTGAACAGGGCGAACCTTCTTCCTCCCTTTACCTGGAGTGCAAGGGAGATACTGTGACTGAGCTGGCCCGATCAGGGAACCAGAGGGTGACTGGGGTGAGAGCCTCCTCCGCCAGTGCGGGAGCCCCGTTGGTCTCACAGCCAGGCTGAATGGGCACGACCCTTCCCTTATCCCTTCCCTGCGGCGCACTGCCACCCGGTGGCAGACAGGGGAACTGCAACCTCCGGAAGTCCCGATGAGGTTTTGAAAAAGGGCCGGATGCCGGGACCCAGTTCCAGGAGGGCGGGTAAAATCTGCCGGTGCCCCGCAAAAGGTGGCGCACAGCAGTGATGTCGGGATGTCTGGGGGAATTCCTTGGGTGGATTCACAGGTGGTGAAAAGGTGAGAGAGAGCCAGGAAGAGATCTGTGGGGGCGAGGCATCCCGGCCAGGGCTCCAGGAGAGCAAGGGAGATTCTGTGAGTGAGGCGTCCTGGCCAGGGCTCCAGGAGAGCATGAGAGATTCTGTGAATGGGGCAGCCTGGCCAGGGCTCCACGAGAGCATGGGAGATTCTGCGAGCGAGGAGTCCCTGCCCGGGCTCCAGGAGAGCATGGGAGATTCTGCGAGCGAGGCATCCCTGCCCGGGCTCCAGGAGAGCATGGGAGATTCCGCAAGTGAGGTGTCTCAGCCAGGGCTCCAGGAGAGCATGGGAGATTCTGTGAGCGGGGTGTCCCGTCCAGGGCTCCAGGAGAGCATGGGAGACTGTGAGCAGGGCGTCCTGACCAGGGCTCCAGGAGAGCATGGGAGATTCTGCGAGTGGGGCATCCTGACCAGGGCTCTGGGAGAGCATGGGAGATTCTGTGAGCAAGGTGGCCTGGCCAGGGCACCAGGAGAGTTTGTGAGATTCTGTGAGCAAGGCTTCCCAGCCAGGGCTCCAGGACAGCATGAGAGATTCTGCGAGTGAGGTGCCTCGGAGAGGGAACCAGGAGCGTGAGGGAGATACTGTGACTGAGCTGGCCCAATCAGGGAACCAGATGGTGACCGGGGTGAGAGCCCCTTTGCAGGCATGGTTCCTGGTTGGGCTGAACAGGGCGAACCTTCTCCCTCACTTTATCAGGAGCGTGAAGGAGATACTGTGGGAGCTGGCCTGATAAGGGAACCAGAGGGCAGGGGTGTATCTAGTGGTCCAAGCACCCCTAGCAAACCAAGGGACTGGCACCCCCCTCCAATGACTGATTTTACTGAAAAAAGAAACTAACACACTCTGGGGGTAATTTAATTCACACACATGTAGAAATAGGGAGAATATTTTTTCTATTTCCCCTTTCAATATATATATATATATATATATATATATATATATATCTTTTATAAACTTACTCTATTGTACCCACTATTTATTAATTTATTTATGCAAAAAAACACAGGAAAATATTGAAAACATTGTGTCAAAAACAAACAAAATGCATTATGGGTAAAATAATTTACATATATTTAAATAGGGATGTCTATACTGCATTATGCTTTTTAAAAGCTCCACCTTATAATTCACTAAGATGACAGCCCACAATGGTCCTTTCCTAAAACCCACATAAGAATAAAGACTGTCCATGTCCATTTGGTCCTATTCCCCCAACATGACAGTATCCACAACCTACAAGGGTCATGGCTCAATGTGAGGAAAAATAAATTTGCTACACTTACACTGGGGGTAGTTCAATTTACACGCCTGTAGAAATAGGAGACTATATATATATATATATATATATATATATATATATATTTGTATATTTTTTTCAGTTATAACACATACTACATGCAATTAACTGTTTATTCATTTTTATATGTCAACAACACAGGGAAAGATGGCATCAATAACAAACAAGATGCATTATGGATAAGATAATTTTCATATATGCAAATTACCTTGCGAACAGAGCCTTGTGATTGATGTGGCACTCTTCTCCTGCATGATTGACATATGGGAATCAGTGAGTGGTGATTGGTATATGGTGGGTATTGTGGGGGAAGAGATATATTAGGAAAAAGAAAAATTTTTTTGTCTCTCTAATTTTAAATGTTTCTGATATAAAGGGACATATAAGTCTGATACTCATTAACAGTCAATGGAGGACACTGGTAAGAGCGGAGCGGATGGAATAATTTGCTGCTGACTGCGGAACACTGGTAAGAGGATATAACGAGACCAGAGATCATTTACTAATGGCATCAGCGCCCCCCTCCTCGGCCGGTGCCCCCGGAAGATATGCCCCTACCTGAGAGCCCCTTTGCAGGCATGGTTCCCGGTTGGGCTGAACAGGGCGAACCTTCTCCCTCCCTTTACCAGGAGCACGAGGGAGATACTGTGACTGGTGGTGAGACCAACGGGGCTGAATGGGAGATTCTGCGAGCAAGGAGTCACGGCCAGTGCTCCAGGAAAGCCACCCGGTGGCAGACAGGGGAAATGCAACCTCTGGAAGTCCCAATGAGGTTTTGAAAATGGGCCCGATGCCGAGACCCAGTTCCAGGAGGCCGGGTAAAATCAGCTGGTAACCCGCAAAAGGTGGCGTGCAGCAGCGATGCCGTGACGTCCCTTCCCGGGCTCCAGGAGAGAATGGGAGATTCTGCTCGGGCTCAAGGAGAGCTTGGAAGATTCTACGAGTGAGGTGGCCTAGAGAGGGAACCAGGAGCACGAGGGAGATGCTGCAACTGAGCTGGCCCAATTAGGGAACCAGAGGGTGATCAGGGGTGAGAGACCCTTCGCAGTTGTGGTTCCTGGTGGGCTACCTTGTGCTCCTTTACCAGGAGCATGAGGTAGATACTGTGACTGGCGGTGAGACCAACGTGGCTCCAGGAGAGCATGGGAGATTCTACGAGCGAGGCATCCCAGCCAGGGCACCAGGAGAGCATGGGAGATTCTGCGAGTGAGGCGTCCCTGCCTGGGCTCCAGGAGAGAATGGGAGATTCTGCGAGTGAGGCGTCCATGCCTGAGCTCCAGGAGAGCATGGGAAATTCTGCGAGCAATGCACTCTGGCCAGGGCTCCAGGAGAGTATGGGAGATTCTGCAAGCAATACAGCCTGGTAAGGGCTCCAGGAGAGCAAGGGAGATTTTGCGATTGAGGCAGCCTGACCAGTGCTCCAGGAGAGCATGGGAGTTTATGTGAGCAATGCAGCCTGGCCAAGGCTCCAGGAAAGCATGCGAGATTGTGTGAGTGAGGCATCCCTGCCCGGGCTCCAGGAAAGCATGGCAGATTCTGTGAGTGAGGCATCCCTGCCCGGGCTCCAGGAGAGCATTGGAGATTCTGCGAGAGAGGCATCCCTGTTTAAGCTCCAGGAGAGCATGGCAGATTCTGTGAGTGAGGCATCCCTGCCCGGGCTCCAGGAGAGCATGGGAGAATCTGCAAGCGAGGCATCCCTGCACGGGCTCCAGGAGAGCATGGGAGATTGTGCAAGTGAGGCGTCCGTGTTTGAGCTCCTGGAGAGCATGGCAGATTCTGTTAGTGAGGCATCCCTGCCAAGGGCTCCAGGAGAGCATTGGAGATTCTGCGAGTGAGGCATCCCTGTTTAAGCTCCAGGAGAGCATGGAAGACTCTGTGAGCGAGACATCCCTGCCCCGGGCTCCAGGAGAGCATGGGAGATTGTGCGAGTGAGGCGTCCCTGCCCGGGCTCCGGGGAAGCATGGGAGATTGTGTGAGTGAGGCGTCCCTGTTTGAGATCCAGTAGAGCAAGGGAGATTGTGCGAGTGAGGCATCCCTGCCTGGGCTCCAGGAGAGCATGGGAGATTGTGCAAGCGAGGCGTCCGTGTTTGAGCTCCAGGAGAGCATGGCAGATTCTGTGGGTGAGGCATCCTGCCCGGGCTCCAGGAGAGCATTGGAGATTCTGTGAGCGAGGCATCCCTGTTTAAGCTCCAGGAGAGCATGGAAGATTCTGTGAGCGAGGCATCCCTGCCCGGGCTCCAGAAGAACATGGGAGATTGTGCGAGTGAGGCATCCCTGCCCGGGCTCTGGGAAAGCATGGGAGATTGTGAGAGTGAGGCTTCCCTGTTTGAGCTCCAGTAGAGCATGGGAGATTGTGCGAGCGAGTCATCCCTGACCGGCCTCCAGGAGAGCATGGGAGATTCTGCGAGCGAGGCATCCCTGTTTGAGATAAAGGAGAGCATGGGAGATTCTGCAAGCGATGCGTCCCTACCCGAGCTCCAGGAAAGCATGGGAGATTCTGTGAGCGACTTGTCCATTCCCGGGCTTCAGGAGAGCATGGTAGATTCTGCAAGCAACGCAGCCTGGCCAGGGCTCCAGGAGTGCATGGGAGCTTCTGCTAGCGAGGTATTTCGGCCAGACAGGGCAACTGCAACCTCCGGAAGTCCCGATGAGGTTTTGAAAATGGGCCCGATGCCGGGACGCAGTTCCAGGAGGTCGGGTAAAATCCGCCGGTGCCCCCGCAAAAAGTGGCGTGCAGCAGCAATGCCGTGACGTCTGGGGGAATTCCTCAGGCGGATTCACAAATGGCAAAGAGGTGAGAGAGAGAGCCAGGAAGAGATCCGTGCGGGCGAGGTGTCCCAGCCAGGGCTCCAGGAAAGCATGCGAGATTCTGCGAGCAACACAGTCTGGCCAGGGCTCCAGGAGAGCATGGGAGATTCTGCGAGTGAGGCATCCCTGTTTAAGCTCCAGTAGAGCATGGAAGATTCTGCAAGTGAGGCATCCTTGCCAGGGCTCCGAGAGAGCATGGGAGATTCTGCGAGCGAGGTGTCCCAGTTTGAGCTCCAGGAGAGCATGGGAGATTCTGCGAGCAATGCAGCCTGGCCAAGGCTCCAGGAGAGCATGGGAGATTATGCGAGCGAGGCATCCCTGCCCGGGATCCAGGAGAGCATGGGAGATTCTGCAACCGAGGCATCCCTGTTTAAGCTCCAGGAGAGCATGGTAGATTCTGCGAGCAACACAGCCTGGCCAGGGCTCCAGGAGAGCATGGGGGATTCTGCGAGTGAGGCATCCCTGTTTAAGCTCCAGGAGAGCATGGAAGATTCTGTGAGCGAGGCATCCCTGCCCGGGCTCCAGGAGAGCATGGGAGAATCTGTGAGCGAGGCATCCCTGCCTGGATTCCAGGAGAGCATGGTAGATTCTGCATGCAACGCAGCCTGATCAAGGCTCCAGGAGAGCATGGGAGATTGTGCGAGCGAGGCAGCCTGACCAGTGCTCCAGGAGAGCATGGGAGTTTATGCGAGCAAAGCAGCCTGGCCAAGGCTCCAGGAGAGCATTGGAGAATGTGCGAGCGAGGCATCCCTGCCCGAGCTCCAGGAGAGCATGGGAGATTCTGCGAGCAATGCAGCCAGGCCAAGGCTCCAGGAGAGCATGGGAGATTGTGCGAGCGAGGCATCCCAGCCTGGGCTCCAGGAGAGCATGGGAGATTCTGCGAGCGAGGCATCCCTGTTTGAGCTCCAGGAGAGCATGGGAGATTCTGTGAGCGATGTGTCCATGCCCGGGCTTCAGGAGAGCTTGGTAGATTCTGTGAGCAAAGCAGCCTGTCCAGGGCTCCAGGAGTGCATGGGAGACAGGGTAACTGCAACCTCCGAAAGGCCCGATGACATTTTGAAAATGGGCCCGATGCCGGGACGCAGTTCCAGGAGGTCGGGTAAAATCCACTGGTGCCCCCACAAAAAGTGGCGCGCAGCAGCAATGCCGTGACATCTGGGGGAATTGCTCGGGCCGATTCACAAATGGCAAATAGGTGAGAGAGAGAGCCAGGAAGAGATCCGTGCTGGTGAGGTGTCCCTGCCCGGGCTCCAGGAGAGCATTGGAGATTCTGTGAGCGAGGCATCCCTGTTTAAGCTCCAGGAGAGCATGGAAGATTCTGTGAGCGAGGCATCCCTGCCCGGGCTCCAGAAGAACATGGGAGATTGTGCGAGTGAGGCATCCCTGCCCGGGCTCTGGGAAAGCATGGGAGATTGTGAGAGTGAGGCTTCCCTGTTTGAGCTCCAGTAGAGCATGGGAGATTGTGCGAGCGAGTCATCCCTGACCGGCCTCCAGGAGAGCATGGGAGATTCTGCGAGCGAGGCATCCCTGTTTGAGATAAAGGAGAGCATGGGAGATTCTGCAAGCGATGCGTCCCTACCCGAGCTCCAGGAAAGCATGGGAGATTCTGTGAGCGACTTGTCCATTCCCGGGCTTCAGGAGAGCATGGTAGATTCTGCAAGCAACGCAGCCTGGCCAGGGCTCCAGGAGTGCATGGGAGCTTCTGCTAGCGAGGTATTTCGGCCAGACAGGGCAACTGCAACCTCCGGAAGTCCCGATGAGGTTTTGAAAATGGGCCCGATGCCGGGACGCAGTTCCAGGAGGTCGGGTAAAATCCGCCGGTGCCCCCGCAAAAAGTGGCGTGCAGCAGCAATGCCGTGACGTCTGGGGGAATTCCTCAGGCGGATTCACAAATGGCAAAGAGGTGAGAGAGAGAGCCAGGAAGAGATCCGTGCGGGCGAGGTGTCCCAGCCAGGGCTCCAGGAAAGCATGCGAGATTCTGCGAGCAACACAGTCTGGCCAGGGCTCCAGGAGAGCATGGGAGATTCTGCGAGTGAGGCATCCCTGTTTAAGCTCCAGTAGAGCATGGAAGATTCTGCAAGTGAGGCATCCTTGCCAGGGCTCCGAGAGAGCATGGGAGATTCTGCGAGCGAGGTGTCCCAGTTTGAGCTCCAGGAGAGCATGGGAGATTCTGCGAGCAATGCAGCCTGGCCAAGGCTCCAGGAGAGCATGGGAGATTATGCGAGCGAGGCATCCCTGCCCGGGATCCAGGAGAGCATGGGAGATTCTGCAACCGAGGCATCCCTGTTTAAGCTCCAGGAGAGCATGGTAGATTCTGCGAGCAACACAGCCTGGCCAGGGCTCCAGGAGAGCATGGGGGATTCTGCGAGTGAGGCATCCCTGTTTAAGCTCCAGGAGAGCATGGAAGATTCTGTGAGCGAGGCATCCCTGCCCGGGCTCCAGGAGAGCATGGGAGAATCTGTGAGCGAGGCATCCCTGCCTGGATTCCAGGAGAGCATGGTAGATTCTGCATGCAACGCAGCCTGATCAAGGCTCCAGGAGAGCATGGGAGATTGTGCGAGCGAGGCAGCCTGACCAGTGCTCCAGGAGAGCATGGGAGTTTATGCGAGCAAAGCAGCCTGGCCAAGGCTCCAGGAGAGCATTGGAGAATGTGCGAGCGAGGCATCCCTGCCCGAGCTCCAGGAGAGCATGGGAGATTCTGCGAGCAATGCAGCCAGGCCAAGGCTCCAGGAGAGCATGGGAGATTGTGCGAGCGAGGCATCCCAGCCTGGGCTCCAGGAGAGCATGGGAGATTCTGCGAGCGAGGCATCCCTGTTTGAGCTCCAGGAGAGCATGGGAGATTCTGTGAGCGATGTGTCCATGCCCGGGCTTCAGGAGAGCTTGGTAGATTCTGTGAGCAAAGCAGCCTGTCCAGGGCTCCAGGAGTGCATGGGAGACAGGGTAACTGCAACCTCCGAAAGGCCCGATGACATTTTGAAAATGGGCCCGATGCCGGGACGCAGTTCCAGGAGGTCGGGTAAAATCCACTGGTGCCCCCACAAAAAGTGGCGCGCAGCAGCAATGCCGTGACATCTGGGGGAATTGCTCGGGCCGATTCACAAATGGCAAATAGGTGAGAGAGAGAGCCAGGAAGAGATCCGTGCTGGTGAGGTGTCCCAGCCAGGGCTCCAGGAGAGCATGGGAGAATGTGCGAGCGAGGCATCCCTGCCCGGGCTCCAGGAGAGCATGGGAGATTGTGTGAGCGAGGCATCCCTGCCTGGGCTCCAGGAGAGCATGGGAGAATCTGTGTGCAATGCAGCCTGATCAAGGCTCCAGGAGAGCATGGGAGATGGTGTGAGCGAGGCATCCCTGCCCGAGCTCCAGGAGAGCATGGGAGATTCTGCGAGCAATGCAGCCTGGCCAAGGCTCCAGGAGAGCATGGGAGATTGTGCGAGCGAGGCATTCCTGCCCGGGCTCCAGGAGAGAGCATGTGAGATTGTGTGAGCGAGGCATCCCTATTTGAGCTCCAGGAGAGCATGGCAGATTCTGCAAGTGAGGCATCCTTGCTAGGGCTCCGAGAGAGCATGGGAGATTCTGCGAGCGAGGCATCCCTGTTTGAGCTCCAGGAGAGCATGGGAGATTCTGCGAGCAATGCAGCCTGGCCAAGGCTCCAGGAGAGCATGGGAGATTGTGTGATTGAGGCATCCCTGCCCGAGGTCCAGGAGAGCATGGGAGATTGTGCGAGCGAGGCATCCCTGCCCGGGCTCCAGGAGAGCATGGGAGATTGTGCGAGTGAGGCATCCCTGCCCGGGCTCCAGGAGAGCATGGGAGATTCTGCGAGCGAGGCATCCCTGTTTGAGTTCCAAGAGAGCATGGGAGATTCTGCGAGCATGGCATCCCTGCCTGGGCTCCAGGAGAGCATGCGAGAATCTGTGTGCAACGCAGCCTGATCAAGGCTCCAGGAGAGCATGGGAGATGGTGTGAGTGAGGCATCCCTGCCCGAGCTCCAGGAGAGCATGGGAGATTCTGCGAGCAATGCAGCCTGGCCAAGGCTCCAGGAGAGCATGGGAGATTGTGCGAGCGAGGCATCCCTGCCCGGGCTCCAGGAGAGCATGGGAGATTGTGCGAGCGAGGCATCCTTGCCTGGGCTCTGAGAGAGCATGGGAGATTCTGCGAGCGAGGCATCCCTGTTTGAGTTCCAGGAGAGCATGGGAGATTCTGCAAGCGAGGCTTCCCTGCCTTGGCTTCTGGAGAGCATGGGACATTCTGTGAGCAAAGCAGCATGGTCAGGGCTCCAGGAGAGCATGGGATTTTCTGCGAGCGAGGCCTCCCTGCCCGAGCTCCTGGAGAGCATGGGAGTTTCTGCAAACAAAGCAGCCTGGCCAGTGCTCCAGGAGAGCAATGGTAGTTTATGCAAGCAAAGCAACCTGGCCATGGCTCCAGGAGAGCATGGTAGATTCTGCGAGCGTGGCATCCCTGCCCGGGCTCCAGGAGAGCATGGGAGATTGTGCGAGTGAGGCATCCCTGCCCGGGCTCCAGGAGAGCATAGGAGATTCTGCGTGCGAGGCATCCCTGTTTGAGCTCCAGGAGAGCTTGGTAGATTCTGCGAGCAACGCAGCCTTGCCAGGGCTCCAGGAGTGCATGGGAGACAGGGGAACTGCAACCTCCGAAAGTTCCGATGAGGTTTTGAAAATGGGCCCGATGCCGGGATGCAGTTCCAGGAGGTCGGGTAAAATCCGCCGGTGCACCCGCAAAAAGTGGCGCGCAGTAGCAAATGCCGTGACGTCTGGGGGAATTCCTCGGGCGGATTCACAAATGGCACAGAGGTGAGAGAGCCAGGAAGAGATCCGTGCTGGTGAGGTGTCCCAGCCAGGGCTCCAGGAAAGCATGCGAGATTCAGCGAGCAACAGAGCCGGGCCAGGGCTCCAGGAGAGCATGGGAGATTCTGCGAGCGAGGCATCCCTGTTTAAGCTCCAGGATAACTTGGAAGATTCTGAGAGTGAGGCATCCCTGCCCGGGCTCCAGGAGAGCATCGGAGATTGTGCGAGTGAGGCAGCCTGACCAGTGCTCCAGGAGAGGATGGGAGTTTATGCGAGCAAAGCAGCCTGGCCATGGCTCCAGGAGAGCATGGGAGATTGTGCGAGCGAGGCATCCCTGCCCGAGCTCTAGGAGAGTCTGGAAGATTCTGCGAGCATGGCATACCTGCCTGGGCTCCAGGAGAGCATGGGAGAATCTGCGAGCGAGGAATCCCTGCCCGAGCTCCAGGAGAGCATCGGAGAATCTGCGATTGAGGAATCCCTGTTTAAGCTCCAGGAGAGCATGGAAGATTCTGCAAGTGAGGAATACCTGCCCGGGCTCCAGGAGAGCATGGGAGAGTGTGAGAGCGAGGCATCCCTGCCCGGGCTCCAGGAGAGTATGGGAGATTGTGCGAGCGATGCATCCCTGCCTGAGCTCCAGGAGAGCCTGGAAGATTCTGCGAGCGTGGCATCCCTGCCCGGGCTCCAGTAGAGCATGGGAGAATCTGTGAGCGAGGCATCCCTGCCCGGATTCCACGAGAGCATGGTAGATTCTGTGTGCAATGCAGCCTGATCAAGGCTCCAGGAGAGCATGGGAGATGGTGTGAGCGAGGCTTCCCTGCCCGAGCTCCAGGAGAGCATGGGAGATTCTGCGAGCAATGCAGCCTGGCCAAGGCTCCAGGAGAGCATGGGAGATTGTGCGAGCGAGGCATTCCTGCCCGGGCTCCAGGAGAGCATGTGAGATTGTGTGAGCGAGGCATCCCTGTTTGAGCTCCAGGAGAGCATGGCAGATTCTGCAAGTGAGGCATCCTTGCCAGGGCTCCGAGAGAGCATGGGAGATTCTGCGAGCGAGGCATCCCTGTTTGAGCTCCAGGAGAGCATGGGAGATTCTGTGAGCAATGCAGCCTGGCCAAGGCTCCAGGAGAGCATGGGACATTGTGTGAGTGAGGCATCCCTGCCGGGCTCCAGGAGAGCATGGGAGATTGTGCGAGCGAGGCATCCCTGCCCGGGCTCCAGGAGAGCATAGGAGATTGTGCGAGTGAGGCATCCCTGCCCAGGCTCCAGGAGAGCATGGGAGATTCTGCGAGCGAGGCATCCCTGTTTGAGCTCCAGGAGAACATTTAAGATTCTGAGAGTGAGGCATCCCTGCCCGGGCTCCAGGAGAGCATGGTAGATTCTGCGTGCAATGCAGCCTGGCCAAGGATCCAGGAGAGCATGGGAGATTGTGCGAGTGAGGCAGCCTGACCAGTGCTCCAGGAGAGCATGGAGTTTATGCGAGCAAAGCAGCCTGGCCATGGCTCCAGGAGAGCATGGGAGATTGTGCGAGCGAGGCATCCCTGCCCGAGCTCTAGGAGAGTCTGGAAGATTCTGCGAGCATGGCATCCCTGCCTGGGCTCCAGGAGAGCATGGGAGAATCTGCGAGCGAGGAATCCCTGCCCGGGCTCCAGGAGAGCATGGGAGAATCTGCTAGTGAGGAATCCCTGTTTAAGCTCCAGGAGAGCATGGAAGATTCTGCAAGTGAGGAATCCCTGCCCGGGCTCCAGGAGAGCATGGGAGATTCTGCGAGCAATGCAGCCTGGCCAAGGCTCCAGGAGAGCATGGGAGATTGTGAGAGCGAGGCATCCCTGCCCGGGCTCCAGGAGAGTATGGGAGATTGTGCGAGTGAGGCATCCCTGCCCGAGCTCCAGGAGAGCCTGGAAGATTCTGCGAGCGTGGCATCCCTGCCCGGGCTCCAGTAGAGTATAGGAGAATCTGTGAGCGAGGCATCCCTGCCCGGGTTCCAGGAGAGCATGGTAGATTCTGTGTGCAACGCAGCCTGATCAAGGCTCCAGGAGAGCATGGGAGATGGTGCGAGCGAGGCATCCCTGCCCGGGCTCCAGGAGAGCATGGGAGATTCTGCGAGCAATGCAGCCTGGCCAGGGCTCTGAGAGAGCATGGGAGATTCTGCGAGCGAGGCATCCCTGTTTGAGTTCCAGGAGAGCATGGGAGATTCTGCAAGCGAGGCGTCCCTGCCTTGGCTTCTGGAGAGCATGGGAGATTCTGTGAGCAAAGCAGCATGTTCAGGGCTCCAGGAGAGCATGGGATTTTCTGTGAGCGAGGCCTCCCTGCCCGAGCTCCTGGAGAGCATGGGAGTTTCTGCAAACAAATCAGCCTGGCCAGTGCTCCTGGAGAGCATGGTAGTTTATGCAAGCAAAGCAACCTGGCCATGGCTCCAGGAGAGCATGGCAGATTCTGCAAGTGAGGCATCCTTGCCAGGGCTCCGAGAGAGCATGGGAGATTTTGCGAGTGAGGCATCCCTGTTTAAGCACCAGGAGAGCATGGTAGATTCTGCGAGCGTGGCATCCCTGCCCGGGCTCCAGGAGAGCATGGGAGATTGTGCGAGTGAGGCATCCCTGCCCGGGCTCCAGGAGAGCATGGGAGATTCTGTGAGCGAGGCATCCCTGTTTGAGCTCCAGGAGAGCTTGGTAGATTCTGCGAGCAACGCAGCCTGGCCAGGGCTCCAGGAGTGCATGGGAGACAGGGGAACTGCAACCTCCGAAAGTCCAAATGAGGTTTTGAAAATGGGCCCGATGCCGGGATGCAGTTCCAGGAGGTCGGGTAAAATCCGCCGGTGCCCCCGCAAAAAGTGGCGCGCAGCAGCAATGCCGTGACGTCTGGGGGAATTCCTCAGGTGGATTCACAAATGGCAAAGAGGTGAGAGAGCCAGGAAGAGATCCGTGCTGGTGAGGTGTCCCAGCCAGGGCTCCAGGAAAGCATGCGAGATTCAGCGAGCAACAGAGCCGGGCCAGGGCTCCAGGAGAGCATGGGAGATTCTGCAAGCGAGGCATCCCTGTTTAAGCTCCAGGATAACATGGAAGAATCTGAGAGTGAGGCATCCCTGCCCGGGCTCCAGGAGAGCATGGTAGATTCTGCGTGCAATGCAGCCTGGCCAAGGCTCCAGGAGAGCATGGGAGATTGTGCGAGTGAGGCAGCCTGACCAGTGCTCCAGGAGAGCATGGGAGTTTATGCGAGCAAAGCAGCCTGGCCATGGCTCCAGGAGTGCATGGGAGATTGTGCGAGTGAGGCATCCCTGCCTGGGCTCCAGGAGAGCATGGGAGAATCTGCGAGCGAGGAATCCCTGCCCGGGCTCCAGGAGAGCATGGGAGAATCTGCGAGTGAGGAATCCCTGTTTAAGCTCCAGGAGAGCATAGAGATTCTGCAAGTGAGGAATCCCTGCCCGGGCTCCAGGAGAGCATGGGAGATTGTGAGAGTGAGGCATCCCTGCCCGGGCTCCAGGAGAGTATGGGAGATTGTGCGAGCGAGGCTTCCCTGCCCGAGCTCCAGGAGAGCCTGGAAGATTCTGCGAGCATGGCATCCCTGCCCGGGCTCCAGTAGAGCATAGGAGAATCTGTGAGCGAGTCAACCCTGCCCGGGTTCCAGGAGAGCATGGTAGATTCTGTGTGCAACGCAGCCTGATCAAGGCTCCAGGAGAGCATGGGAGATGGTGCGAGCGAGGCATCCCTGCCCGAGCTCCAGGAGAGAATGGGAGATTCTGCGAGCAATGCAGCCTGGCCAAGGCTCCAGGAGAGCATGGGAGATTGTGTGAGCGAGGCATTCCTGCCCGGGCTCCAGGAGAGCATGTGAGATTGTGTGAGCAAGGCATCCCTGTTTGAGCTCCAGGAGAGCATGGCAGATTCTGCAAGTGAGGCATCCTTGCCAGGGCTCTGAGAGAGCATGGGAGATTCTGCGAGCGAGGCAGCCTGGCCAAGGCTCCAGGAGAGCATGGGAGATTGTGTGAGCGAGGCATCCCTGCCCGGGCTCCAGGAGAGCATGGGAGATTGTGCGAGCGAGGCAACCCTGTTTAAGCTCCAGTAGAGCATGGAAGATTCTGCGAGCAAGGCATCCCTGCCCGGGCTACTGTAGAGCATGGGAGATTAGCGAGCGAGGCGTCCCTGCCCGGGCTCCAGGAGAGCATGGGAGATTGTGCGAGCGAGGCGTCCCTGTTTGAGCTCCAGGAGAGCATTGCAGATTCTGCAAGTGAGTCATCCTTGCCAGGGCTCCGGTAGAGCATGGGAGATTTTGCGAGCGAGGCATCCCTGTTTAAGCACCAGGAGAGCATGGAAGATTCTGCGAGCGTGGCATCCCTGCCCGGGCTCCAGGAGAGCATTGGAGATTGTGCGAGTGAGGCATCCCTGCCATGGCTCCAGGAGAGCATGGGAGATTCTGCGAGCGAGGCATCCCTGTTTGAGCTCCAGGAGAGCTTGGTAGATTCTGTGAGCAACGCAGCCTGGCCAGGGCCCCAGGAGTGCATGGGAGACAGGGGAACTGCAACCTCCGAAAGTCCCGATGAGGTTTTGAAAATGGGCCCGATGCCGGGATGCAGTTCCAGGAGGTCGGGTAAAATCCGCCGGTGCCCCCGCAAAAAGTGGCGCGCAGCAGCAATGCCGTGACGTCTGGGGGAATTCCTCGGGCGGATTCACAAATGGCAAAGAGGTGAGAGAGCCAAGAAGAGATCCGTGCTGGTGAGGTGTCCCAGCCAGGGCTCCAGCAAAGCATGCAAGATTCAGCGAGCAACAGAGCCGGGCCAGGGCTCCAGGAGAGCATGGGAGATTCTGCGAGCGAGGCATCCCTGTTAAGCTCCAGGAGAACATTTAAGATTCTGAGAGTGAGGCATCCCTGCCCGGGCTCCAGGAGAGCATGGTAGATTCTGCGTGCAATGCAGCCTGGCCAAGGCTCCAGGAGAGCATGGGAGATTCTGCGAGCGAGGCATCCCTGTTTGAGCTCCAGGTGAGCTTGGTAGATTCTGCGAGCAACGCAGCCTGGCCAGGGCTCCAGGAGTGCATGGGAGACAGGGGAACTGCAACCTCCGAAAGTCCCGATGAGGTTTTGAAAATGGGCCCGATGCCAGGATGCAGTTCCAGGAGGTCAGGTAAAATCCGCCGGTGCCCCCGCAAAAAGTAGCGCGCAGCAGCAATGCTGTGATGTCTGGGGGAATTCCTCAGGCGGATTCACAAATGGCAAAGAGGTGAGAGAGCCAGGAAGAGATCCGTGCTGGTGAGGAGTCCCTGCCAGGGCTCCAGGAAAGCATGCGAGATTCAGCGAGCAACAGAGCTGGGCCAGGGCTCCAGGAGAGCATGGGAGATTCTGCGAGCGAGGCATCCCTGTTTAAGCTCAAGGATAACATGGAAGATTCTGAGAGTTAGGCATCCCTGCCCGGGCTCCAGGAGTGCACGGTAGATTCTGCGTGCAATGCAGCCTGGCCAAGGCTCCAGGAGAGCATGGGAGATGGTGCGTGTGAGGCATCCCTGCCCGAGCTCCAGGAGAGCATGGGAGATTCTGCGAGCGTGGCATCCCTGCCCGGGCTCCAGTAGAGCATGGGAGAATCTGTGAGCGAGGCATCCCTGCCCGGGTTCCAGGAGAGCATGGTAGATTCTGTGTGCAATGCAGCCTGATCAAGGCTCCAGGAGAGCATGGGAGATGGTGCGTGTGAGGCATCCCTGCCCGAGCTCCAGGAGAGCATGGGAGATTCTGCGAGCAATGCAGCCTGGCCAAGGCTCCAGGAGAGCATGGGAGATTGTGTGAGCGAGGCATCCCTGCCCGAGCTCCAGGAGAGCCTGGAAGATTCTGCGAGCGTGGCATCCCTGCCCGGGCTCCAGTAGAGCATGGGAGAATCTGTGAGCGAGGCATCCCTGCCCGGGTTCCAGGAGAGCATGGTAGATTCTGTGTGCAACGCAGCCTGATCAAGGCTCCAGGAGAGCATGGGAGATGGTGCGTGCGAGGCATCCCTGCCCGAGCTCCAGGAGAGCATGGGAGATTCTGCGAGCAATGCAGCCTGGCCAAGGCTCCAGGAGAGCATGTGAGATTGTGTGAGCGAGGCATCCCTGTTTGAGCTCCAGGAGAGCATGGCAGATTCTGCAAGTGAGGCATCCTTGCCAGGGCTCCGAGAGAGCATGGGAGATTCTGCGAGCGAGGCATCCCTGTTTGAGCTCCAGGAGAGCATGGGAGATTCTGCGAGCAATGCAGCCTGGCCAAGGCTCCAGGAGAGCATGGGAGATTGTGTGAGCGAGGCATCCCTGCCCGGGCTCCAGGAGAGCATGGGAGATTGTGCGAGCGAGGCATCCCTGTTTAAGCTCCAGTAGAGCATGGAAGATTCTGCGAGCAAGGCATCCCTGCCCGGGCTACAGGAGAGCATGGGAGATTAGCGAGCGAGGCGTCCCGGCCCGGGCTCTGGGAGAGCATGGGAGATTGTGCGAGCGAGGTGTCCCTGTTTGAGCTCCAGGAGAGCATGGCAGATTCTGCAAGTGAGGCATCCTTGCCAGGGCTCCGAGAGAGCATGGGAAATTTTGTGAGCGAGGCATCCCTGTTTAAGCATCAGGAGAGCATGGTAGATTCTGCGAGCGTGGCATCCCTGCCCGGGCTCCAGGATAGCATGCGAGATTGTGCGAGTGAGGCATCCCTGCCCGGGCTCCAGGAGAGTACGGGAGATTGTGTGAGCGATGCATCCCTGCCCGGGCTCCAGGAGAGCATGGGAGATTTTGCGAGTGAGGCGTCCCTGCCTGGGCTCTGGGAGAGCATGGGAGATTCTGCGAGCGAGGCATCCCTGTTTGAGCTCCAGGCGAGCTTGGTAGATTCTGCGAGCAATGCAGCCTGGCCAGGGCTCCAGGAGTGCATGGGAGACAGGGGAACAGCAACCTCCGAAAGTCCCGATGAGGTTTTGAAAATGGGCCCGATGCCGGGATGCAGTTCCAGGAGGTCGGGTAAAATCCGCCGGTGCCCCCGCAAAAAGTGGCGCACAGCAGCAATGCCGTGACGTCTGGGGGAATTCCTCGGGCCGATTCACAAATGGCAAAGAGGTGAGAGAGCCAGGAAGAGATCCGTGCTGGTGAGGTGTCCCAGCCAGGGCTCCAGGAAAGCATGCGAGATTCAGCGAGCAACAGAGCCGGGCCAGGGCTCCAGGAGAGCATGGGAGATTCTGCGAGCGAGGCATCCCTGTTTAAGCTCCAGGAGAACATGGAAGATTCTGAGAGTGAGGCATCCCTGCCCGGGTTCCAGGAGAGCATGGTAGATTCTGCGTGCAATGCAGCCTGGCCAAGGCTCCAGGAGAGCTTGGGAGATTGTGTGAGTGAGGCAGCCTGACCAGTGCTCCAGGAGAGCATGGGAGTTTATGCGAGCAAAGCAGCCTGGCCATGGCTCCAGGAGAGCATGGGAGATTGTGCGAGCGAGGCATCCCTGCCCGAGCTCCAGGAGAGCCTGGAAGATTCTGCGAGCGTGGCATCCCTGCCCTGGCTCTATTAGAGCATAGGAGAATCTGTGAGCGAGGCATCCCTGCCCGGGTTCCAGGAGAGCATGGTAGATTCTGTGTGCAACGCAGCCTGATCAAGGCTCCAGGAGAGCATGGGAGATGGTGCGAGCGAGGCATCCCTGCCCGAGCTCCAGGAGAGCATGGGAGATTCTGCGAGCAATGCAGCCTGGCCAAGGCTCCAGGAGAGCATGGAAGATTGTGCGAGCGAGGCATCCCTGCCCGGGCTCCAGGAGAGCATGGGAGATTCTGCAAGATAGGCACCCTTGTTTAAGCACCAGGAGAGCATGGCAGATTCTGCGCGTGAGGCATCCTTGCAAGGGCTCCAGGAGAGCATGGGAGATTCTGTGAGTGAGGCATCCCTGTTTAAGCTCCAGGAGAGCATGGGAGATTCTGCAAGCTAGGCATCCCTGTTTAAGCTCCAGTAGAGCATGGAAGATTCTGTGAGCAAGGCATCCCTGCCCGGGCTCCAGGAGAGCATGGGAGATTGTGCGAGTGAGGCATCCTTGCCAGGGCTCTGAGAGAGCATGGGAGATTCTGCGAGCGAGGCATCCCTGATTGAGCTCCAGGAGAGCATGGGAGATTCTGCAAGCGAGGCGTCCCTGCCTTGGCTTCTGGAGAGCATGGGAGATTCTGTGAGCAAAGCAGCATGGTCAGGGCTCCAGGAGAGCATTGGATTTTCTGCGAGCGAGGCCTCCCTGCCCGAGCTCCTGGAGAGCATGGGAGTTTCTGCAAACAAAGCAGCCTGGCCTGTGCTCCAGGAGAGCATGGTAGTTTATGCAAGCAAAGCAGCCTGGCCAAGGCTCCTGGAAAGCATGAGAGATTGTGCGAGCATGGAATCCCTGCCTGGGCTCCAGGAGAGCATGGCAGATTCTGCGAGTGAGGCTTCCTTGCCAGGGCTCCGAGGGAGCATGGGAGATTTTGCGAGCGAGAAATCCCTGTTTAAGCACCAGGAGTGCATGGTAGATTCTGCGAGCAATGCAGCCTGGCCAAGGCTCCAGGAGAGCATGGGAGATTGTGCGAGTGAGGCAGCCTGACCAGTGCTCCAGGAGAGCTTGGGAGTTTATGCGAGCACAGAAACCTGGCCATGGCTCCAGGAGAGCATGGCAGATTCTGCAAGTGAGGCATCCTTGCCAGGGCTCCGAGAGAGCATGGGAGATTTTGCGAGCGAGGCATCCCTGTTTAAGCACCAGGAGAGCATGGTAAATTCTGCGAGCGTGGCATCCCTGCCCGGGCTCCAGGAGAGCATTGGAGATTGTGCGAGTGAGGCATCCCTGCCCGGGCTCCAGGAGAGCATGGGAGATTCTTCGAGCGAGGCATCCCTGTTTGAGCTCCAGGAGAGCTTGGTAGATTCTGCGAGCAACGCAGCCTGGCCAGGGCTCCAGGAGTGCATGGGAGACAGGGGAACTGCAACCTCCGAAAGTCCCGATGAGGTTTTGAAAATGGGCCCGATGCCGGGATGCAGTTCTAGGAGGTCGGGTAAAATCCGCCGGTGCCCCCGCAAAAAGTGGCGCGCAGCAGCAATGCCGTGATGTCTGGGGGAATTCCTCAGGCGGATTCACAAATGGCAAAGAGGTGAGAGAGCCAGGAAGAGATCCGTGCTGGTGAGGTGTCCCAGCCAGGGCTCCAGGATAGCATGCGAGATTCAGCGAGCAACAGAGCCGGGCCAGGGCTCCAGGAGAGCATGGGAGATTCTGCGAGCGAGTCATCCCTGTTTAAGCTCCAGGATAACATGGAAGATTCTGAGAGTGAGGCATCCCTGCCCGGGCTCCAGGAGAGCATGGTAGATTCTGTGTGCAATGCAGCCTGGCCAAGGCTCCAGGAGAGCATGGGAGATTGTGCGAGTGAGGCAGCCTGACCAGTGCTCCAGGAGAGCATGGGAGTTTATGCGAGCAAAGCAGCCAGGCCATGGCTCCAGGAGAGCATGGGAGATTGTGCGAGCGAGGCATCCCTGCCCGAGCTCTAGGAGAGTCTGGAAGATTCTGCGAGCATGGCATCCGTGCCTGGGCTCCAGGAGAGTATGGGAGAATCTGCGAGCAAGGAATCCCTGCCCGGGCTCCAGGAGAGCATGGGAGAATCTGTGAGTGAGGAATCCCTGTTTAAGCTCCAGGAGAGCATGGAAGATTCTGCAAGTGAGGAATCCCTGCCCCGGCTCCAGGAGAGTATGGGAGATTGTGCGAGCGAGGCATCCCTGCCCGAGCTCCAGGAGAGCCTGGAAGATTCTGCGAGTGTGGCATCCCTGCCCGGGCTCCAGTAGAGCATATGAGAATCTGTGAGCGAGGCATCCCTGCCCTGGTTCCAGGAGAGCATGGTAGATTCTGTGTGCAATGCAGCCTGATCAAGGCTCCAGGAGAGCATGGGAGATGGTGCGAGCGAGGCATCCCTGCCCGAGCTCCAGGAGAGAATGGGAGATTCTGCGAGCAATGCAGCATGGTCAGGGCTCCAGGAGAGCATGGAAGATTGTAAGAGCGAGGCGTCCCTGCCCGGGCTCCAGGAGAGCATGGGAGATTCTGCAAGATAGGCACACTTGTTTAAGCACCAGGAGAGCATGGCAGATTCTGCGAGTGAGGCATCCTTGCAAGGGCTCCAGGAGAGCATGGGAGATTCTGTGAGTGAGGCATCCCTGTTTAAGCTCCAGGAGAGCATGGGAGATTCTGCGAGCTAGGCATCCCTGTTTAAGCTCCAGTAGAGCATGGAAGATTCTGTGAGCAAGGCATCCCTGCCCGGGCTCCAGGAGAGCATCGGAGATTGTGCGAGTGAGGCATCCTTGCCAGGGCTCTGAGAGAGCATGGGAGATTCTGCGAGCGAGGCATCCCTGTTTGAGCTCCAGGAGAGCATGGGAGATTCTGCAAGCGAGGCGTCCCTGCCTTGGCTTCTGGAGAGCATGGGAGATTCTGTGAGCAAAGCAGCATGGTCAGGGCTCCAGGAGAGCATGGGATTTTCTGCGAGCGAGGCCTCCCTGCCCGAGCTCCTGGAGAGCATGGGAGTTTCTGCAAACAAAGCAGCCTGGCCTGTGCTCCAGGAGAGCATGGTAGTTTATGCAAGCAAAGCAGCCTGGCCAAGGCTCCTGGAAAGCATGAGAGATTGTGCGAGCATGGCATCCCTGCCTGGGCTCCAGGAGAGCATGGCAGATTCAGCGAGTGAGGCTTCCTTTCCAGGGCTCCGAGAGAGCATGGGAGATTTTGCGAGCGAGAAATCCAGGAGAGCATGGTAGATTCTGCGAGCAATGCAGCCTGGCCAAGGCTCCAGGAGAGCATGGGAGATTGTGCGAGTGAGGCAGCCTGACCAGTGCTCCAGGAGAGCTTGGGAGTTTATGCGAGCACAGCAACCTGGCCATGGCTCCAGGAGAGCATGGCAGATTCTGCAAGTGAGGCATCCTTGCCAGGGCTCCGAGAGAGCATGGGAGATTCTGCGAGCGAGGCATCCCTGTTTGAGCTCCAGTTGAGCATGGCAGATTCTGCAAGTGAGGCATCCTTGCCAGGGCTCCCAGAGAGCATGGGAGATTCTGCGAGTGAGGCATCCCTGTTTGAGCTCCAGGAGAGCATGGGAGATTCAGCGAGCAATGCAGCCTGGCCAAGGCTCCAGGAGAGCATGGGAGATTGTGTGAGCGAGGCATCCCTGCCCGGGCTCCAGGAGAGCATGGGAGATTGTGCGAGCGAGGCATCCCTGTTTAAGCTCCAGTAGAGCATGGAAGATTCAGCGAGCAAGGCATCCCTGCCTGGGCTACAGGAGAGCATGGGAGATTAGCGAGCGAGGCATCCCTGCCCAGGCTCTGGGAGAGCATGGGAGATTGTGCGAGCGAGGCATCCCTGTTTGAGCTCCAGGAGAGCATGGCAGATTCTGCAAGTGAGGCATCCTTGCCAGGGCTCCGAGAGAGCATGGGAGATTTTGCGAGCGAGGCATCCCTGTTTAAGCACCAGGAGAGCATAGTAGATTCTGCAAGCGTGGGATCCCTGCCCGGGCTCCAGGAGAGCATTGGAGATTGTGCGAGTGAGGCATCCCTGCCTGGGCTCCAGGAGAGCATGGGAGATTCTGCGAGCGAGGCATCCCTGTTTGAGCTCCAGTTGAGCATGGGAGTTTATGCGAACAAAGCAGCCTGGCCATGGCTCCAGGAGAGCATGGGAGATTGTGCGAGCGAGGCATCCCTGCCCGAGCTCTAGGAGAGTCTGGAAGATTCTGCGAGCATGGCATCCCTGCCTGGGCTCCAGGAGAGCATGGGAGAATCTGCGAGCGAGGAATCCCTGCCCGGGCTCCAGGAGAGCATGGGAAAATCTGCGAGTGAGGAATCCCTGTTTAAGCTCCAGGAGAGCATGGAAGATTCTGCAAGTGAGGAATCCCTGCCCAGGCTCCAGGAGAGCATGGGAGATTGTGAGAGCGAGGCATCCCTGCCCGGGATCCAGGAGAGTATGGGAGATTGTGCGAGCGAGGCATCCCTGCCCGAGCTCCAGGAGAGCCTGGAAGATTCTGCGAGCATGGCATCCCTGCCCGGGCTCCAGTAGAGCATGGGAGTATCTGTGAGCGAGGCATCCCTGCCCGGGTTCCAGGAGAGCATGGTAGATTCTGTGTGCAACGCAGCCTGATCAAGGCATCAGGAGAGCATGGGAGATGGTGCGAGCGAGGCATCCCTGCCCGAGCTCCAGGAGAGCATGTGAGATTCTGCGAGCAATGCAGCCTGGCCAAGGCTCCAGGAGAGCATGGGAGATTGTGTGAGCGATGCATCCCTGCCCGGGCTCCAAGAGAGCATGGGAGATTGTGCGAGCGAGGCATCCCTGCCCGGGCTCCAGGAGAGCATGGGAGATTGTGCAAGTGAGGCATCCCTGCCCGGGCTCCAGGAGAGCATGTGAGATTCTGCGAGCGAGGCATCCCTGTTTGAGCTCCAGGAGAGCTTGGTAGATTCTGCGAGCAACGCAGCCTGGCCAGGGCCCCAGGAGTGCATGGGAGACAGGGGAACTGCAACCTCCGAAAGTCCCGATGAGGTTTTGAAAATGGGCCCGATGCCGGGATGCAGTTCCAGGAGGTCGGGTAAAATCCGCCGGTGCCCCCGCAAAAAGTGGCGCGCAGCAGCAATGCCGTGATGTCTGGGGGAATTCCTCGGGCGGATTCACAAATGGCAAAGAGGTGAGAGAGCCAGGAAGAGATCCGTGCTGGTGAGGTGTCCCAGCCAGGGCTTCAGGAAAGCATGCGAGATTCAGCGAGCAACAGAGCCGGGCCAGGGCTCAAGGAGAGCATGGGAGATTCTGCGAGCGAGGCATCCCTGTTTAAGCTCCAGGAGAACATTTAAGATTCTGAGAGTGAGGCATCCCTGCCCGGGCTCCAGGAGAGCATGGTAGATTGTGCGAGTGAGGCAGCCTGACCAGTGCTCCAGGAGAGCATGGAGTTTATGCGAGCAAAGCAGCCTGGCCATGGCTCCAGGAGAGCATGGGAGATTGTGCGAGCGAGGCATCCCTGCCCGAGCTCTAGGAGAGTCTGCAAGATTCTGCGAGCATGGCATCCCTGCCTGGGCTCCAGGAGAGCATGGGAGAATCTGCGAGCGAGGAATCCCTGCCCGGGCTCCAGGAGAGCATGGCAGAATCTGCTAGTGAGGAATCCCTGTTTAAGCTCCAGGAGAGCATGGAAGATTCTGCAAGTGAGGAATCCCTGCCCGGGTTCCAGGAGAGCATGGGAGATTGTGAGAGCGAGGCATCCCTGCCCGGGCTCCAGGAGAGTATGGGAGATTGTGCGAGCGAGGCATCCCTGCCCGAGCTCCAGGAGAGCCTGGAAGATTCTGCGAGCGTGGCATCCCTGCCCGGGCTCCAGTAGAGCATGGGAGAATCTGTGAGCGAGGCATCCCTGCCCGGGTTCCAGGAGACCATGGTAGATTCTGTGTGCAACGCAGCCTGATCAAGGCTCCAGGAGAGCATGGGAGATGGTGTGAGCGAGGCATCCCTGCCCGAGCTCCAGGAGAGCATGGGAGATTCTGCGAGCAATGCAGCCTGGCCAAGGCTCCAGGAGAGCATGGGAGATTGTGCGAGCGAGGCATTCCTGCCCAGGCTCCAGGAGAGCATGTGAGATTGTGTGAGCGAGGCATCCCTGTTTGAGCTCCTGGAGAGCATGGCAGATTCTGCAAGTGAGGCATCCTTGCCAGGGCTCCGAGAGAGCATGGGAGATTCTGCGAGCGAGGCATCCCTGTTTGAGCTCCAGGAGAGCATGGGAGATTATGCGAGCAATGCAGCCTGGCCAAGGCTCCAGGAGAGCATGGGAGATTGTGTGAGCGAGGCATCCCTGCCCGGGCTCCAGGAGAGCATGGGAGATTGTGAGAGTGAGGCATCCCTGCCCGGGCTCCAGGAGAGCATGGGAGATTCTGCGAGTGAGGCATCCCTGTTTGAGCTCCAGGCGAGCTTGGTAGATTCTGCGAGCAACGCAGCCTGGCCAGGGCTCCAGGAGTGCATGGGAGACAGGGGAACTGCAACCTCCGAAAGTCCCGATGAGGTTTTGAAAATGGGCCTGATGCCGGGATGCAGTTCCAGGAGGTCGGGTAAAATCCGCCGGTGCCCCCGCAAAAAGTGGCGCGCAGCAGCAATGCCGTGACGTCTGGGGGAATTCCTCAGGCGGATTCACAAATGGCAAAGAGGTGAGAGAGCCAGGAAGAGATCCGTGCTGGTGAGGTGTCCCAGCCAGGGCTCCAGGAAAGCATGCGAGATTCAGCGAGCAACAGAGCTGGGCCAGGGCTCCAGGTGAGCATGGGAGATTCTGCGAGCGAGGCATCCCTGTTTAAGCTCCAGGATAACATGGAAGATTCTGAGAGTGAGGCATTCCTGCCCGGGCTCCAGGAGAGCATGGTAGATTCTGTGTGCAATGCAGCCTGGCCAAGGCTCCAGGAGAGCATGGGAGATTGTGCGAGTGATGCAGCCTGACCAGTGCTCCAGGAGAGCATGGGAGTTTATGCGAGCAAAGCAGCCTGGCCATGGCTCCAGGAGAGCATGGGAGATTGTGCGAGCGAGGCATCCCTGCCCGAGCTCTAGGAGAGTCTGGAAGATTCTGCGAGCATGGCATCCCTGCCTGGGCTCCAGGAGAGCATGGGAGAATCTGCGAGCGAGGAATCCCTGCCCGGGCTCCAGGAGAGCATGGGAGAATCTGCGAGTGAGGAATCCCTGTTTAAGCTCCAGGAGAGCATGGAAGATTCTGCAAGTGAGGAATCCCTGCCCGGGCTCCAGGAGAGCATGGGAGATTGTGAGAGCGAGGCATCCCTGCCCGGGCTCCTTGAGAGTATGGGAGATTGTGCGAGCGAGGCATCCCTGCCCGAGCTCCAGGAGAGTCTTGAAGATTCTGCGAGTGTGGCATCCCTGCCCGGGCTCCAGTAGAGCATTGGAGTATCTGTGAGTGAGGCATCCCTGCCCGGGTTCCAGGAGAGCATGGTAGATTCTGTGTGCAATGCAGCCTGATCAAGGCTCCAGGAGAGCATGGGAGATTGTGCGAGTGAGGCATCCCTGTTTGAGCTCCAGGAGAGCATGGCAGATTCTGCAAGTGAGGCATCCTTGCCAGGGCTCCGAGAGAGCATGGGAGATTCTGCGAGCGAGGCATCCCTGTTTGAGCTCCAGGAGAGCATGGGAGATTCTGCGAGCAATGCAGCCTGGCCAAGGCTCCAGGAGAGCATGGGAGATTGTGTGAGCGATGCATCCCTGTCCGGGCTCCAAGAGAGCATGGGAGATTGTGCGAGCGAGGCATCCCTGCCCAGGCTCCAGGAGAGCATGGGAGATTGTGCAAGTGAGGCATCTCTGCCCGGGCTCCAGGAGAGCATGTGAGATTCTGCGAGCGAGGCATCCCTGTTTGAGCTCCAGGAGAGCTTGGTAGATTCTGCGAGCAACGCAGCCTGGCCAGGGCCCCAGGAGTGCATGGGAGACAGGGGAACTGCAACCTCCGAAAGTCCCGATGAGGTTTTGAAAATGGGCCCGATGCCGGGATGCAGTTCCAGGAGGTTGGGTAAAATCCGCCGGTGCCCCCGCAAAAAGTGGCGTGCAGCAGCAATGCCGTGACGTCTGGGGGAATTCCTCGGGCGGATTCACAAATGGCAAAGAGGTGAGAGAGCCAGGAAGAGATCCGTGCTGGTGAGGTGTCCCAGCCAGGGCTCCAGGAAAGCATGCGAGATTCAGCGAGCAACAGAGCCGGGCCAGGGCTCCAGGAGAGCATGGGAGATTCTGCGAGCGAGGCATCCCTGTTTAAGCTCAAGGAGAACATTTAAGATTCTGAGAGTGAGGCATCCCTGCCCGGGCTCCAGGAGAGCATGGTAGATTCTGCGTGCAATGCAGCCTGGCCAAGGCTCCAGGAGAGCATGGGAGATTGTGTGAGTGAGGCAGCCTGACCAGTGCTCCAGGAGAGCATGGAGTTTATGCGAGCAAAGCAGCCTGGCCATGGCTCCAGGAGAGCATGGGAGACTGTGCGAGCGAGGCATCCCTGCCCAAGCTCTAGGAGAGTCTGGAAGATTCTGCGAGCATGGCATCCCTGCCTGGGCTCCACGAGAGCATGGGAGAATCTGCGAGCGAGGAATCCCTGCCCGGGCTCCAGGAGAGCATGGGAGAATCTGCTAGTGAGGAATCCCTGTTTAAGCTCCAGGAGAGCATGGAAGATTCTGCAAGTGAGGAATCCCTACCCGGGCTCCAGGAGAGCATGGGAGATTGTGAGAGCGAGGCATCACTGCCTGGGCTCCAGGAGAGTATGGGAGATTGTGCGAGCGTGGCATCCCTGCCCGGGCTCCAGTAGAGCATGGGAGAATCTGTGAGCGAGGCATCCCTGCCCGGGTTCCAGGAGAGCATGGTAGATGCTGTGTGCAACGCAGCCTGATCAAGGCTCCTGGAGAGCATGGGAGATTGTGCGAGGGAGGCAGCCTGACCAGTGCTCCAGGAGAGCATGGGAATTTATGCGAGCAAAGCAGTCTGGCTAAGGCTAAAAGAGAGAATGGGAGATTGTGCGAGCGAGGCATCCCTGCCCGAGCTCCAGGAGAGCATGGGAGATTCTGCGAGCAATGCAGCCAGGCCAATGCTCAAGGACAGCATGGAAGATTGTGCGAGCAAGGCATCCCTGCCCGGGCTCCAGGAGAGCATGGGAGATTCTGCAAGATAGGCACCCTTGTTTAAGCGCCAGGAGAGCATGGCAGATTCTGCGAGTGAGGCATCCTTGCCAGGGCTCCAGGAGCGCATGGGAGATTCTGTGAGTGAGGCATCCCTGCCCGGACTCCAGGAGAGCATGGGAGATTGTGCGAGCGAGGCATCCTTGCCAGGGCTCTGAGAGAGCATGGGAGATTCTGCGAGCGAGGCATCCCTGTTTGAGCTCCAGGAGAGCATGGGAGATTCTGCGAGCTAGGCATCCCTGTTTAAGCTCCAGTAGAGCATGGAAGATTCTGTGAGCAAGGCATCCCTGCCCAGGCTCCAGGAGAGCATGGGAAATTGTGCGAGCGAGGCATCCTTGCCAGGGCTCTGAGAGAGCATGGGAGATTCTGCGAGCGAGGCATCCCTGTTTGAGCTCCAGGAGAGCATGGGAGATTCTGTGAGCTAGGCATCCCTGTTTAAGCTCCAGTGGAGTATGGAAGATTCTGTGAGCAAGGCATCCCTGCCTTGGCTTCTGGAGAGCATGGGAGATTCTGTGAGCAAAGCAGCATGGTCAGGGCTCCAGGAGAGCATGGGATTTTCTGCGAGCGAGGCCTCCCTGCCCAAGCTCCTGGAGAGCATGGGAGTTTCTGCAAACAAAGCAGCCTGGCCAGTGCTCCAGGAGAGCATGGTAGTTTATGCAAGCAAAGCAGCCTGGCCAAGGCTCCTGGAAAACATGAGAAATTGTGTGAGCATGGCATCCCTGTTTGAGCTCCAGGAGAGCATGGCAGATTCTGCGAGTGAGGCATCCTTCCCAGGGCTCCGAGAGAGCATGGGAGATTTTGCGAGTGAGGCATCCCTGTTTAAGCACCAGGGGAGCATGGTAGATTCTGCGAGCAAAGCAGCCTGGCCAAGGCTCCAGGACAGCATGGGAGATTGTGCGAGTGAGGCAGCCTGACCAGTGCTCCAGGAGAGCATGGGAGTTTATGCGAGCAAAGCAACTTGGCCATGGCTCCAGGAGAGCATGGCAGATTCTGCAAGTGAGGCATCCTTGCCAGGGCTCCGAGAGACCATGGGAGATTTTGCGAGCGAGGCATCCCTGTTTAAGCACCAGGAGAGCATGGAAGATTCTGCAAGTGAGGAATCCCTGCACGGGCTCCAGGAGAGCATGGGAGATTGTGAGAGCGAGGCATCCCTGCCCGGGCTCCAGGAGAGTATGGGAGATTGTGTGAGCAAGGCATCCCTGCCCGAGCTCCAGGAGAGCCTGGAAGATTCTGTGAGTGAGGCATCCCTGCCCGAGCTCCAGGAGAGCATGGGAGATTCTGCGAGCAATGCAGCCTGGCCAAGGCTCCAGGAGAGCATGGGAGATTGTTCGAGTGAGGCATTCCTGCCCGGGCTCCAGGAGAGCATGTGAGATTGTGTGAGCGAGGCATCCCTGTTTGAGCTCCAGGAGAGCATGGCAGATTCTGCAAGTGAGGCATCCCTGCCCGGGCTCCAGGAGAGCATGGGAGATTCTGCGAGTGAGGCATCCCTGTTTGAGCTCCAGGAGAGCTTGGTAGATTCTGCGAGCAATGCAGCCTGGCCAGGGCCCCAGGAGTGCATGGGAGACAGGGGAACTGCAACCTCCGAAAGTCCCGATGAGGTTTTGAAAATGGGCCCGATGCCGGGATGCAGTTCCAGGAGTTCGGGTAAAATCCGCCGGTGCCCCCGCAAAAAGTGGCGCGCAGCAGCAATGCCGTGACGTCTGGGGGAATTCCTCAAGCGGATTCACAAATGGCAAAGAGGTGAGAGAGCCAGGAAGAGATCCGTGCTGGTGAGGTGTCCCAACCAGGGCTCCAGGAAAGCATGCGAGATTCAGCGAGCAACAGAGCCCGGGCCAGGGTTCCAGGAGAGCATGGGAGATTCTGCGAGCGAGGCATCCCTGTTTAAGCTCCAGGAGAACATTTAAGATTCTGAGAGTGAGGCATCCCTGCTCGGGCTCCAGGAGAGCATGGTAGATTCTGCGTGCAATGCAGCCTGGCCAAGGCTCCAGGAGAGCATGGGAGATTGTGCGAGTGAGGCAGCCTGACCAGTGCTCCAGGAGAGCATGGAGTTTATGCGAGCAAAGCAGCCTTGCCATGGCTCCAGGAGAGCATGGGAGATTGTGCGAGCGAGGCATCCCTGCCTGGGCTCCAGGAGAGCATGGGATATACTGTGAGTGAGGCATCCCTGTTTGAGCTCCAGGAGAGCATGGGAGATTCTGTGAGCGAGGCATCCCTGTTTGAGCTCCAGGAGAGCATGGCAGATTCTGCAAGTGAGGCATCCTTGCCAGGGCTCCGAGAGAGCATGGGAGATTCTGCGAGTGAGGCATCCCTGTTTGAACTCCAGGAGAGCATGGGAGATTCTGCGAGCAATGCATCCTGGCCAAGGCTCCAGGAGAGCATGGGAGATTGTATGAGCGAGGCATCCCTGCCCGGGATCCAGGAGAGCATTGGAGATTGTGCGAGCGAGGCATCCCTGTTTATGCTCCAGTAGAGCATGGAAGATTCTGTGAGCAAGGCATCCCTGCCCGGGCTACAGGAGAGCATGGGAGATTAGCGAGCGAGGCGTCCCTGCCCGGCCTCTGGGAGAGCATGGGAGATTGTGCGAGCGAGGCGTCCCTGTTTGAGCTCCAGGAGAGCATGGCAGATTCTGCAAGTGAGGCATCCTTGCCAGGGCTCCGAGAGAGCATGGGAGATTTTGCGAGCGAGGCATCCCTGTTTAAGCACCAGGAGAGCATGGTAGATTCTGCGAGCGAGGAATCCCTGCCCGGGCTCAAGGAGAGCATGGGAGAATCTGCTAGTGAGGCATCCCTGTTTAAGCTCCAGGAGAGCATGGCAGATTCTGTGAGTGAGGCATCCCTGCCCGGGCTCCAGGAGAGCATGGGAGAATCTGAGAGCGAGGCATCCATGCCCGGGCTCCAGGACAGCATGGGAGATTGTGCAAGTGAGGCGTCCGTGTTTGAGCTCCTGGAGAGCATGGCAGATTGTGTGAGTGAGGAATCCCAGCCAGGGGTCCAGGAGAGCCATTGGAGATTCTGCGAGCGAGGCATCCCTGTTTAAGTTCCAGGAGAGCATGGAAGACTCTGTGAGCGAGGCATCCCTGCCCGGGCTCCAGGAGAGCATGGGAGATTGTGCAAGTGAGGCGTCCCTGTTTGAGCTCCAGTAGAGCATGGGAGATTGTGCGAGTGAGTCATCCCTGACCGGGCTCCAGGAGAGCATGGGAGATTCTGCGAGTGAGGCAACCCTGTTTGAGATAAAGGAGAGCATGGGAGATTCTGCAAGCGATGCATCCCTACCCGAGCTCCAGGAAAGCATGGGAGATTCTGTGAGCGACTTGTCCATTCCCGGGCTTCAGGAGAGCATGGTAGATTCTGCAAGCAACGCAGCCTGGCCAGGGCTCCAGGAGTGCATGGGAGCTTCTGCTAGCGAGGTATTCCGGCCAGACAGGGCAACTGCAACCTCCGGAAGTCCCGATGAGGTTTTGAAAATGGGCCCGATGCCGGGACGCAGTTCCAGGAGGTCGGGTAAAATCCGCCGGTGCCCCTGCAAAAAGTGGCGTGCAGCAGCAATGCCGTGACGTCTGGGGTAATTCCTCGGGCGGATTCACAAATGGCAAAGAGGTGAGAGAAAGAGCCAGGAAGAGATCCGTGCGGGCGAGGTGTCCCAGCCAGGGCTCCAGGAAAGCATGCGAGATTCTGCGAGCAACACAGTCTGGCCAGGGCTCCAGGAGAGCATGGGAGATTCTGCGAGCTAGGCATCCCTGTTTAAGCTCCAGGAGAGCATGGAAGATTCTGAGAGCGAGGCATCCCTGCCCGGGCTCCAGGAGAGCATGGGAGATTCTGCGAGCTAGGCATCCTTGTTTAAGCTCCAGGAGAGCATGGAAGATTCTGCAAGTGAGGAATCCCTGCCCGGGCTCCAGGAGAGCATGGGAGATTGTGAGAGCGAGGCATCCCTGCCCGGGCTCCAGGAGAGCATGGGAGATTCTGCGAGCAATGCAGCCTGGCCAAGGCTCCAGGAGAGCATGGGAGATTGTTCGAGCGAGGCATTCCTGCCCGGGCTCCAGGAGAGCATGTGAGATTGTGTGAGCGAGGCATCCCTGTTTGAGCTCCAGGAGAGCATGGCAGATTCTGCAAGTGAGGCATCCTTGCCAGGGCTCCGAGAGAGCATGGGAGATTCTGCGAGCGAGGCATCCCTGTTTGAGCTCCAGGAGAGTATGGGAGATTCTGTGAGCAATGCAGCCTGGCCAAGGCTCCAGGAGAGCATGGGAGATTGTGTGAGCGAGGCATCCCTGCCCGGGCTCCAGGAGAGCATGGGAGATTGTGCGAGCGAGGCATCCCTGCCCGGGCTCAAGGAGAGCATGGGAGATTGTGCGAGTGAGGCATCCCTGCCCGGGCTCCAGGAGAGCATGGGAGATTCTGCGAGCGAGGCATACCTGTTTGAGCTCCAGGAGAGCTTGGTAGATTCTGCGAGCAATGCAGCCTGGCCAGGGCCCCAGGAGTGCATGGGAGACAGGGGAACTGCAACCTCCGAAAGTCCCGATGAGGTTTTGAAAATGGGCCCGATGCCGGGATGCAGTTCCAGGAGTTCGGGTAAAATCCGCCGGTGCCCCCGCAAAAAGTGGCGCGCAGCAGCAATGCCGTGACGTCTGGGGGAATTCCTCAAGCGGATTCACAAATGGCAAAGAGGTGAGAGAGCCAGGAAGAGATCCGTGCTGGTGAGGTGTCCCAACCAGGGCTCCAGGAAAGCATGCGAGATTCAGCGAGCAACAGAGCCCGGGCCAGGGTTCCAGGAGAGCATGGGAGATTCTGCGAGCGAGGCATCCCTGTTTAAGCTCCAGGAGAACATTTAAGATTCTGAGAGTGAGGCATCCCTGCTCGGGCTCCAGGAGAGCATGGTAGATTCTGCGTGCAATGCAGCCTGGCCAAGGCTCCAGGAGAGCATGGGAGATTGTGCGAGTGAGGCAGCCTGACCAGTGCTCCAGGAGAGCATGGAGTTTATGCGAGCAAAGCAGCCTTGCCATGGCTCCAGGAGAGCATGGGAGATTGTGCGAGCGAGGCATCCCTGCCTGGGCTCCAGGAGAGCATGGGATATACTGTGAGTGAGGCATCCCTGTTTGAGCTCCAGGAGAGCATGGGAGATTCTGTGAGCGAGGCATCACTGCCTTGGCTCCAGGAGAACATGGGAGATTCTGCGAGCGAGGCATCCCTGTTTGAGCTCCAGTAGAGCATGAGACATTCTGCGAGTGAGGCGTCCCTGTTTAAGCTCCAGGAGAGCATGGAAGATTCTGCGAGCAAGGCATCCCTGCCCGGACTCCAGGAGAGCATGGGAGAATCTGTGAGCGAGGCATCCATGCCCGGGCTCCAGGAGAGCATGGGAGATTCTGTGAGCGAGGCATCCCTGTATAAGCTCCAGGAGAGCATGGAAGATCCTGCGAGAGAGGTATCCCTGCCCGGGCTCCAGGAGAGCATGGGAGATTGTGCAAGCGAGCCGTCCCTGCCCGGGCTCAGGGAAAGCATGGTAGATTCTGCGAGCAATGCAGTCTGGCCAAGGCTCCAGGAGAGCATTGAAGATTGTGCGAGCGAGGCATTCCTGCCCGGGCTCCAGGAGAGCATGTGAGATTGTGTGAGCGAGGCATCCCTGTTTGAGCTCCAGGAGAGCATGGCAGATTCTGCAAGTGAGGCATCCTTGCCAGGGCTCCGAGAGAGCATGGGAGATTCTGTGAGCGACTTGTCCATTCCCGGGCTTCAGGAGAGCATGGTAGATTCTGCAAGCAACGCAGCCTGGCCAGGGCTCCAGGAGTGCATGGGAGCTTCTGCTAGCGAGGTATTCCGGCCAGACAGGGCAACTGCAACCTCCGGAAGTCCCGATGAGGTTTTGAAAATGGGCCCGATACCGGGACGCAGTTCCAGGAGGTCGGGTAAAATCCGCCGGTGCCCCTGCAAAAAGTGGCGTGCAGCAGCAATGCCGTGACGTCTGGGGTAATTCCTCGGGCAGATTCACAAATGGCAAAGAGGTGAGAGAAAGAGCCAGGAAGAGATCCGTGCGGGCGAGGTGTCCCAGCCAGGGCTCCAGGAAAGCATGCGAGATTCTGCGAGCAACACGGTCTGGCCAGGGCTCCAGGAGAGCATGGGAGATTCTGCGAGCTAGGCATCCCTGTTTAAGCTCCAGGAGAGCATGGAAGATTCTGAGAGCGAGGCATCCCTGCCCGGGCTCCAGGAGAGCATGGGAGATTCTGCGAGCTAGGTATCCCTGTTTAAGCTCCAGGAGAGCATGGAAGATTCTGCAAGTGAGGAATCCCTGCCCGGGCTCCAGGAGAGCATGGGAGATTGTGAGAGCAAGGCATCCCTGCCCGGGCTCCAGGAGAGTATGGGAGATTGTGCGAGCGAGGCATCCCTGCCCGAGCTCCAGGAGAGCCTGGAAGATTCTGTGAGTGAGGCATCCCTGCCCGAGCTCCAGGAGAGCATGGGAGATTCTGCGAGCAATGCAGCCTGGCCAAGGCTCCAGGAGAGCATGGGAGATTGTTCGAGCGAGGCATTCCTGCCCGGGCTCCAGGAGAGCATGTGAGATTGTGTGAGCGAGGCATCCCTGTTTGAGCTCCAGGAGAGCATGGCAGATTCTGCAAGTGAGGCATCCTTGCCAGGGCTCCGAGAGAGCATGGGAGATTCTGCGAGCGAGGCATCCCTGTTTGAGCTCCAGGAGAGTATGGGAGATTCTGCGAGCAATGCAGCCTGGCCAAGGCTCCAGGAGAGCATGGGAGATTGTGTGAGCGAGGCATCCCCGCCCGGGCTCCAGGAGAGCATGGGAGATTGTGCGAGCGAGGCATCCCTGCCCGGGCTCCAGGAGAGCATGGGAGATTGTGCGAGTGAGGCATCCCTGCCCGGGCTCCAGGAGAGCATGGGAGATTCTGCGAGCGAGGCATCCCTGTTTGAGCTCCAGGAGAGCTTGGTAGATTCTGCGAGCAACGCAGCCTGGCCAGGGCCCCAGGAGTGCATGGGAGACAGGGGAACTGCAACCTCCGAAAGTCCCGATGAGGTTTTGAAAATGGGCCCGATGCCGGGATGCAGTTCCAGGAGTTCGGGTAAAATCTGCCGGTGCCCCCGCAAAAAGTGGCGCGCAGCAGCAATGCCGTGACGTCTGGGGGAATTCCTCAAGCGGATTCACAAATGGCAAAGAGGTGAGAGAGCCAGGAAGAGATCCGTGCTGGTGAGGTGTCCCAACCAGGGCTCCAGGAAAGCATGCGAGATTCAGCGAGCAACAGAGCCGGGCCAGGGTTCCAGGAGAGCATGGGAGATTCTGCGAGCGAGGCATCCCTGTTTAAGCTCCAGGAGAACATTTAAGATTCTGAGAGTGAGGCATCACTGCTCGGGCTCCAGGAGAGCATGGTAGATTCTGCATGCAATGCAGCCTGGCCAAGGCTCCAGGAGAGCATGGGAGATTGTGCGAGTGAGGCAGCCTGACCAGTGCTCCAGGAGAGCATGGAGTTTATGCGAGCAAAGCAGCCTGGCCATGGCTCCAGGAGAGCATGGGAGATTGTGCGAGCGAGGCATCCCTGCCCGAGCTCTAGGAGAGTCTGGAAGATTCTGCGAGCATGGCATCCCTGCCTGGGCTCCAGGAGAGCATGGGAGAATCTGCGAGTGAGGAATCCCTGCCAGGGCTCCAGGAGAGCATGGGAGAATCTGCTAGTGAGGAATCCCTGTTTAAGCTCCAGGAGAGCATGGAAGATTCTGCAAGTGAGGAATCCCTGCCCGGGCTACAGGAGAGCATGGGAGATTGTGAGAGCGAGGCATCACTGCCTGGACTCCAGGAGAGTATGGGAGATTGTGCGAGCGTGGCATCCCTGCCCGGGCTCCAGTAGAGTATGGGAGAATCTGTGAGCGAGGCATCCCTGCCCGGGTTCCAGGAGAGCATGGTAGATTCTGTGTGCAACGCAGCCTGATCAAGGCTCCAGGAGAGCATGGGAGATTGTGCGAGCGAGGCAGCCTGACCAGTGCTCCAGGAGAGCATGGGAATTTATGCAAGCAAAGCAGTCTGGCTAAGGCTAAAGGAGAGAATGGGAGATTGTGCGAGCGAGGCATCCCTGCCCGAGCTCCAGGAGAGCATGGGAGATTCTGTGAGCAATGCAGCCAGGCCAAGGCTCCAGGACAGCATGGAAGATTGTGCGAGCGAGGCGTCCCTGCCCGGGCTCCAGGAGAGCATGGGAGATTCTGCAAGATAGGCACCCTTGTTTAAGCGCCAGGAGAGCATGGCAGATTCTGTGAGTGCGGCATCCTTGCCAGGGCTCCAGGAGCGCTTGGGAGATTCTGTGAGTGAGGCATCCCTGCCCGGGCTCCAGGAGAGCATGTGAGATTCAGCAAGCAACAGAGCCGGGCCAGGGCTCCAGGAGAGCATGGGAGATTCTGCGAGCGAGGCATCCCTGTTTAAGCTCCAGGAGAACATTTAAGATTCTGAGAGTGAGGCATCCCTGCCCGGGCTCCAGGAGAGCATGGTAGATTCTGCGTGCAATGCAGCCTGGCCAAGGCTCCAGGAAAGCATGGGAGATTGTGCGAGTGAGGCAGCCTGACCAGTGCTCCAGGAGAGCATGGAGTTTATGCGAGCAAAGCAGCCTGGCCATGGCTCCAGGAGAGCATGGGAGATTGTGCGAGCGAGGCATCCCTGCCCAAGCTCTAGGAGAGTCTGGAAGATTCTGCGAGCATGGCATCCCTGCCTGGGCTCCAGGAGAGCATGGGAGAATCTGCGAGTGAGGAATCCCTGCCCGGGCTCCAGGAGAGCATGGGAGAATCTGCTAGTGAGGAATCCCTGTTTAAGCTCCAGGAGAGCATGGAAGATTCTGCAAGTGAGGAATCCCTGCCCGGGCTCCAGGAGAGCATGGGAGATTGTGAGAGCGAGGCATCACTGCCTGGGCTCCAGGAGAGTATGGGAGATTGCGCGAGCGTGGCATCCCTGCCCGGGCTCCAGTAGAGCATGGGAGAATCTGTGAGCGAGGCATCCCTGCCCGGGTTCCAGGAGAGCATGGTAGATTCTGTGTGCAACGCAGCCTGATCAAGGCACCAGGAGAGCATGGGAGATTGTGCGATCGAGGCAGCCTGACCAGTGCTCCAGGAGAGCATGGGAATTTATGCGAGCAAAGCAGTCTGGCTAAGGCTAAAGGAGAGAATGGGAGATTGTGCGAGCAAGGCATCCCTGCCCGAGCTCCAGGAGAGCATGGGAGATTCTGCGAGCAATGCAGCCAGGCCAAGGCTCCAGGACAGCATGGAAGATTGTGCGAGCGAGGCGTCCCTGCCCGGGCTCCAGGAGAGCATGGGAGATTCTGCAAGATAGGCACCCTTGTTTAAGCGCCAGGAGAGCATGGCAGATTCTGTGAGTGCGGCATCCTTGCCAGGGCTTCAGGAGCGCATGGGAGATTCTGTGAGTGAGGCATCCCTGCCCGGGCTCCAGGAGAGCATGGGAGATTCTGCAAGCGAGGCGTCCCTGCCTTGGCTTCTGGAGAGCATGGGAGATTCTGTGAGCAAAGCAGCATGGACAGGGCCCCAGGAGAGCATGGGATTTTCTGCGAGCGAGGCCTCCCTGCCCGAGCTCCTGGAGAGCATGGGAGTTTCTGCAAACAAAGCAGCCTGGCCAGTGCTCCAGGAGAGCATGGTAGTTTATGCAAGCAAAGCAGCCTGGCCAAGGCTCCTGGAAAGCATGAGAGATTGTGCGAGCATGGCATCCCTGCCTGGGCTCCAGGAGAGCATGGCAAATTATGCGAGTGAGGCTTCCTTGCCAGGGCTCCAAGAGAGCATGGGAGATTCTGCGAGCGAGGTGTCCCTGTTTGAGCTCCAGGAGAGCATGGCAGATTCTGCAAGTGAGGCATCCTTGCCAGGGCTCCGAGAGAGCATGGGAGATTTTGCGAGCGAGGCATCCCTGTTTAAGCACCAGGAGAGCATGGTAGATTCTGCGAGCAATGCAGCCTGGCCAAGGCTACAGGAGAGCATGGGAGATTGTGTGAGTGAGGCAGCCTGACCAGTGCTCCAGAAGAGCTTGGGAGTTTATGCAAGCAAAGCAACCTGGCCATGGCTCCAGGAGAGCATGGCAGATTCTGCAAGTGAGGCATCCTTGCCAGGGCTCCGAGAGAGCATGGGAGATCTTGCGAGCGAGGCATCCCTGTTTAAGCTCCAGGAGAGCATGGAAGATTCTGCAAGTGAGGAATCCCTGCCCGGGCTCCAGGAGAGCATGGGAGATTGTGAGAGCGAGGCATCCCTGCCCGGGCTCTGGGAGAGCATGGGAGATTGTGCGAGCGAGGCGTCCCTGTTTGAGCTCCAGGAGAGCATGGCAGATTCTGCAAGTGAGGCATCCTTGCCAGGGCTCCGAGAGAGCATGGGAGATTATGCGAGCAAGGCATCCCTGTTTAAGCACCAGGAGAGCATGGTAGATTCTGCGAGCGTGGCATCCCTGCCCGGGCTCCAGGAGAGCATGGGAGATTCTGCGAGTGAGGCATCCCGTCCAGGGCTCCAGGAGAGCATGGGAGATTCTGCGAGCAACGCAGCCTGGCCAGGGCTCCAGGAGAGTGTATGAGATTCTGTGAGCGAGGCATCCCTGCCCAGGCTCCAGGAGAGCATGGGAGATTCTGTGAGCGAGGCATCTCTGCCCGGGCTCCAGGAGAGCATGGGAGATTCAATGAGTGAGACGTCCAGGCCAGAGCTCCAGGAGAGCATAGGAGATTCTGTGAGCAACGCAACCTGGCCAGGGCTCCAGGAGAGTGTGGGAGATTCTGTGAGCGAGGCATCCCTGCCCGGGCTCCAGTTGAGCATGGGAGATTCTGCGAGTGAGGCGTCCCTGCCCAGGCTCCAGGAAAGCATGGGAGATTCTGTGAGTGAGGCCTCCCAGCCAGGTCTGCAGGAGAGCATGGGATATTCTTCAAGCGACACAGCCCAGTCAGAGCTCCAGTAGAGCATGGGAGATTCTGCAAATGGGGTGGCCCTGCCTGGGCTACAGGAGAGCATGGGAGATTCTGCGAGTGGGGCTTCCCTGCCCGGGCTCCAGGAGAGTATGGGAGATTCTGTGAGTGAGGCGTCCGTGCCTGGGCTCCAGGAGAGCATAGGAGATTCTGTGAGCAACGCAACCTGGCCAGGGCTCCAGGAGAGTGTGGGAGATTCTGTGAGCGAGGCATCCCTGCCCGGGCTCCAGTTGAGCATGGGAGATTCTGCGAGTGAGGCGTCCCTGCCCAGGCTCCAGGAAAGCATGGGAGATTCTGTGAGTGAGGCATCCTGGCCAGGGCTCCTGGAGTGCATGAGATATTCTGCGAGCAACGCAGCCTGGCCAGGGCTCCATGAGAGTATGGGAGATTCTGTGAGTGAGGCATCCGTGCCTGGGGTCCAGGAGAGCATGGGAGATTCTGTGAGCGGGGCATCCCGGGCCAGGGCTCCAGGAAAGCATGGGAGATTCTGCGAGCGAGGCATCCAGGCCAGGGCTCCAGGAGAGCATGGGAGATTCTTCAAGCGAGTAGTCCTGGCCAGCGCTCCAGGAGAGCATGGGCAATTCTGCGAGTGAGGTGTCCCTGTCAGGGCTCCTGGAGAGCTTGGGAGTTTTTGTTAGTGGGGCGTGCACAAGTGGGCATCTTAAAGCAGGCTGGTGGGTGTCTGCATATACTATGTGATTGCATTATAAGAAACACTGGGTGTTCGAGTAGCACTGCCTACGCAATTTGCATACATTGTGCGAGCGATCGCATCTACCAAGTGGCTCTGAATCAGGCACAATGTTCTTGCGAGATCATTTGTCCTTCAAGAAACCTATTTTACATTTCTCATATTGTGTATAAATTGTGACACTTCTGGAGTAATATAAGATGAAAATGTCAGGGTAATAGGCATTACATTGTATGACAAAGGTGTATAAATGCTAGGACATAAGGAAAAGGTAAGTAACCACAATGACACTGAAAACAGTTACCTCAGGTATTGATAGGTGTTTTCTTGGCATACGGACTACGGGCTCAGGTACTGCCAGGTGTTTTCCTGGCATGGGGTCCATGGCCTCAGGTACTGCCAGGTGTATTCTTGGCATGGCCTCAGGTACTGCCAGGTGTTTTCTTGGCATTGGGTCCACGGATGACAATTTAGGCAGCAATGCCCTAAAAAGTGAATACAGACACATTTGCACCTAAAGGACTAGTAACAATAGCTAAGATTAGTACAATATAATACCCATATCCAGTGGCATAAATTCATCCCAGACGCCCGGAGGCAAGTTATAATTTGGTGCCCCCCCCTGTCACAGCCGCTGACACTTGTTTTGGAGCAATTCGCATGCAGCTAGGCTATAGACAGAAGAAGGCAGCAGCTGGTGGTCTGACATGGAGCTCTTCCCTAGTGTATGGTGGCTTCTCAGGTGCCTGAAAGGGGTGCCATGTATTGGGCAGCTGTGAAGGTACACTCCGGGGACATAGGGCTTCATTCAGAGCCGCTCATAAGCGGCCACTCGTTCGTTCTGAGCGATGTTCGCACATCTGCGCATGCGTACGGATTGTAATACGCATGTGCGAACCAGTCAGTGCGGCCGCAAATCGTGTGCTCACTAAATAGCGAATGCCTGCTATTTTGAGTGACAGTAGGAGGCGTATGTGGGTGGTAACAGGGGAAGGTGCTTGAAAACGGGGAGTGGAGATCAGAACGCAGGCATACCTAATGGTCAAAACTGGCATTTTAAGTGTGTGCATAATTAATAAAGCAGCGTCATTGACCACATCACTTGGTTGTTTTATAGTCAGAACTGCTCGCAAGATTGCGGTTGGAAAATCCAACCACAAGAATAGCGAGCAGTTCATTCACCTTTCGATGTACTCGATTAATCTAATAAATAGCGGACATGACATATGATGCGAGCGGCCAGAGGGCGTTTTTTTCAAAATTACGACCGCATGTTTTGTTCGCTCGTTCAGACATAGAGGCGTGAACAGACTGCAAAGAGCGAACGGTTAATTTAAATAGCCACCCCTTTTTTCTGAACGAGCGAGCGCAAATAGCGTCCGGCTCTGAATCAGACCCATAGTTACAGCCCTAAGTGGGGTGAATATGTTGTGGACAATGGAGGAGGTGCCCCTTCAGAGCTGGAGCCTGGCTGCAGGTGCCTCCATTGTCTCCCATAGTACTGTCTCTGCCCACAGCTAGATATTATGGTGTATTATGATTAACATTTATATAGTAATAGCTAAAAAAATACTTCATCACAATCTATTCTTATATATACATTACATACATTTTCATCATTTTACATTTCTATCCATAATCACATTGTTACATATTGTTCATGTGATATCCGCACAAAATACTTATGCAGATCGTCTTATAGGACCATGGTCCTTATGGGCTGGCTCTATGTAAATGAATACAGAAATAGTACAGTTACTACTATGTCTGGTATATGTTTATGCGTTAGTTAGTCAATGGATTATAGTTTGGAAGTATAAACCCCTATTTGTTCCTATAGTTCCTGGGTCAGTTACTTCCTTTCCCTAATCTGTAACTGTAAAGACCAGCATATGTACACACATCCCAACCACCCAGCATGGTAACTTGTGGTGTAACTAGAATCTGTATTGCTAGGATAAGTGGTGATGCAGATTGTTAGTGCACAACTATGATAAACAGACCCCTCAATCTTTTCATTATAAGATACATGAATACCTGGAGAATGATGATCTCTGAGCTGCACTTTCCTTTCTCTTGTAGCCTCAGGGATTTTGTGGGGGCACAAACACGGTTCCTCTCCACTTACAGGAGGAAGGGTAAACAGCAGAGAGTTAGTTACTGGGAACCGACACAGTCACAGAAAACAGGGAGACAGGAGATTATGGATGGGTAACCTACGTGTCCTCACACAGACATGTAATACCACAGGTGTAGCATTTATGACTGATTGAGCCTGTAGTAGATATTTTTTACATAATTTAATTGGCAGCTGAATTTTCAAAAGAAAGTAAAAGATCACATTCCAACCAATCTTCTAATGAAACAGATTTTGAATGTTCATAATGTTTATTTTATTTAATAATAAATCCCTTGTTCCACCACAGTTATACCCAGTAACAGGGGCGCATCTATAATGGGTGCAGGGTGTGCTGGGCACACGTGCCCCCGGGCCCACACTGCAGACTCTGCACCCATATTATGTAAAACTTACCTCTCCGAGGTCCCGCATCGGGCCTCCCAGCGCTGCACAAACCCCGGAAATTGGGAACTGTGGCCATTTCTCTGGTGTTTTGCGCATGTGCTGTGAGGAAATCGCCAGGAAAATGGTGATTTCCCTGGCGATGTGCGCATGCACAATAGACTCCGGGCACACTCTAGTGCCCAGAGTCTATTGATTCTGCGGTGGCTGGCCAGCCATGTCAGTCGGCTGCCAGCCACCGGAGTGAGAGGAGGGGGCCCATGATGGGGGATGCACACAGGCCCCCTCCTCTCTAAAGACACCCCTGCCCAGTAACATAGATAAATATGCAGCTACCCCTTGGGGGCTGCTCACCAGTGTTTTGATGTGCTTGGCCTTGCTCCCGTAGGTGAGTGTGCTGCGAGAGTCTTCAAAAGCAGCATCCGCAGGGCTGATGTGTGTGATCATCACCATTCTGCTCCTGCCACTCAGTGCGCCCTGTGATAGATAAAGCTCTGGTTATAGGAGAGATCACTGAGTAATCCTTGTACATTGTAATGAGCAGTTTATAGATCTACTACTATTGTTTTATACTATGTTTGTGAGAAACAAATGATTGCACAATTTACTAATAAAATGGTTGATTGCAGCTATTGTCTGAGATAAAACAGCAGAACAATGTGTTAGGACCAATATTCCTGATGACTGGGGTTCCGGCTTGGATGCTGTGGTCACATCCCCTGTACACAGGACTTCAGCATTCAGAATGAGCTGTGGCCACACTCCCATACACTAGACCACACACTCCTTTAGTACCAGGGCATTATAAAGTCTCCTAATGGCCCTGTTTGCTAATTCATATTCATATTCCTAATGCATGTATCCCAAAAAGATATCTAAGAAGTGACTGATGCTACTTATACATCAGCCATGGGTGTATCCAGGGGCGTATTAAGAGAGGAGGTGGCCCGTGTTCACTCCCCATCTGGGGCCCCCTCTTCTCTCCCCGGCTACCATCAGCGAACTGATGTCAGCAGTAGACTCAGGGCAATAGAGTGTGCCCAGAGTCTACTGTGTATGCACATGTCACCTGGAAAATGGCGTGGCAGCCATTTTCCCAGTGACTTCTTACAGTGCATGTGCAAAATGCTGGGAAAATGGCCACGGTGGGAAAATACTGCTGTAATCACCAATGTAGTGCATTGGGGTGCAATGGTGCCACGTGTCCACAAGGGGGGAGGGGGCTCCTGGGGGTGGGCATTTCTGCACCTTACACTCTCCCCATGGTTTAATTTCATGGGCGGCTATTTTTTTCCCCAAAAATTTTTTTGGGGTGCAATGGCGCCACGTGTCTGCTCTGTATGATAATGAGCAGTGGTGCACCAACACTATACATATTATGCTAGGGTCACCTTCCCTCCTCCCAACTCCTCACCTTTATATTCTTCCGCTCCTCTGCAAATGCCGCCACCTTACTTGGTAAAGTTACAATACTTGTAAAAATACTCCCTTCTGTGGAGGCCCCAATGAGGTCGTATCAGGGTGCCCGCATCCGGCCGGTGCTTCCAAGGCCTCGGGGAAGAGAGGGAGAAGTCGCCGCTGAAGGTGGCGCGCAGCACCAATGCCGTCACGTCTGGGGGAATTCCTCCGCCATATTGTTAGGAGCAGGCAAGAGAGAATGCCGGGGGGGGTCTTCTCCCACTCGAGGAGGCCCAGGCCCGGCTCCATGAGACCCATGGGGACTCTGCGAGTGAGGAGTCCCGGAGAGGGAACCAGGAGCGCGAGGTAGTTACTGTGACTGAGCTGGCCTGATCAGGGAACCAGAGGGTGACCGGGGTGAGAGCCCCTTCGCAGGCGTGGATCCCGGTTGGTCTGAACAGGGCGAACCTTCTTCCTCCCTTTACCTGGAGTGCAAGGGAGATACTGTGACTGAGCTGGCCCGATCAGGGAACCAGAGGGTGACTGGGGTGAGAGCCTCCTCCGCCAGTGCGGGAGCCCCGTTGGTCTCACAGCCAGGCTGAATGGGCACGACCCTTCCCTTATCCCTTCCCTGCGGCGCACTGCCACCCGGTGGCAGACAGGGGAACTGCAACCTCCGGAAGTCCCGATGAGGTTTTGAAAAAGGGCCGGATGCCGGGACCCAGTTCCAGGAGGGCGGGTAAAATCTGCCGGTGCCCCGCAAAAGGTGGCGCACAGCAGTGATGTCGGGATGTCTGGGGGAATTCCTTGGGTGGATTCACAGGTGGTGAAAAGGTGAGAGAGAGCCAGGAAGAGATCTGTGGGGGCGAGGCATCCCGGCCAGGGCTCCAGGAGAGCAAGGGAGATTCTGTGAGTGAGGCGTCCTGGCCAGGGCTCCAGGAGAGCATGAGAGATTCTGTGAATGGGGCAGCCTGGCCAGGGCTCCACGAGAGCATGGGAGATTCTGCGAGCGAGGAGTCCCTGCCCGGGCTCCAGGAGAGCATGGGAGATTCTGCGAGCGAGGCATCCCTGCCCGGGCTCCAGGAGAGCATGGGAGATTCCGCAAGTGAGGTGTCTCAGCCAGGGCTCCAGGAGAGCATGGGAGATTCTGTGAGCGGGGTGTCCCGTCCAGGGCTCCAGGAGAGCATGGGAGACTGTGAGCAGGGCGTCCTGACCAGGGCTCCAGGAGAGCATGGGAGATTCTGCGAGTGGGGCATCCTGACCAGGGCTCTGGGAGAGCATGGGAGATTCTGTGAGCAAGGTGGCCTGGCCAGGGCACCAGGAGAGTTTGTGAGATTCTGTGAGCAAGGCGTCCCTGCCCGGGCTCCAGGAGAGCATGAGAGATTCTGCGAGCAATGCAGCCTGGCCAGGGCTCCAGGAGAACATGGGAGATTCTGTGAGTGAGGCATCCCTGCCCGGGCTCCAGGAGAGCATGGGAGATTCTGCGTGCGAGGTGTCCCGTCCATGGCTCCAGGAGAGCATGGGAGATTCTGCGAGCAATGCAGCCTGGCCAGGGCTCCAGGAGAGTATGGGAGATTCTGTGAGTGAGGCTTCCCAGCCAGGGCTCCAGGACAGCATGAGAGATTCTGCGAGTGAGGTGCCTCGGAGAGGGAACCAGGAGCGTGAGGGAGATACTGTGACTGAGCTGGCCCAATCAGGGAACCAGATGGTGACCGGGGTGAGAGCCCCTTTGCAGGCATGGTTCCTGGTTGGGCTGAACAGGGCGAACCTTCTCCCTCACTTTATCAGGAGCGTGAAGGAGATACTGTGGGAGCTGGCCTGATAAGGGAACCAGAGGGCAGGGGTGTATCTAGTGGTCCAAGCACCCCTAGCAAACCAAGGGACTGGCACCCCCCTCCAATGACTGATTTTACTGAAAAAAGAAACTAACACACTCTGGGGGTAATTTAATTCACACACATGTAGAAATAGGGAGAATATTTTTTCTATTTCCCCTTTCAATATATATATATATATATATATATATATATATATATCTTTTATAAACTTACTCTATTGTACCCACTATTTATTAATTTATTTATGCAAAAAAACACAGGAAAATATTGAAAACATTGTGTCAAAAACAAACAAAATGCATTATGGGTAAAATAATTTACATATATTTAAATAGGGATGTCTATACTGCATTATGCTTTTTAAAAGCTCCACCTTATAATTCACTAAGATGACAGCCCACAATGGTCCTTTCCTAAAACCCACATAAGAATAAAGACTGTCCATGTCCATTTGGTCCTATTCCCCCAACATGACAGTATCCACAACCTACAAGGGTCATGGCTCAATGTGAGGAAAAATAAATTTGCTACACTTACACTGGGGGTAGTTCAATTTACACGCCTGTAGAAATAGGAGACTATATATATATATATATATATATATATATATATATATATATATTTGTATATTTTTTTCAGTTATAACACATACTACATGCAATTAACTGTTTATTCATTTTTATATGTCAACAACACAGGGAAAGATGGCATCAATAACAAACAAGATGCATTATGGATAAGATAATTTTCATATATGCAAATTACCTTGCGAACAGAGCCTTGTGATTGATGTGGCACTCTTCTCCTGCATGATTGACATATGGGAATCAGTGAGTGGTGATTGGTATATGGTGGGTATTGTGGGGGAAGAGATATATTAGGAAAAAGAAAAAATTTTTTGTCTCTCTAATTTTAAATGTTTCTGATATAAAGGGACATATAAGTCTGATACTCATTAACAGTCAATGGAGGACACTGGTAAGAGCGGAGCGGAGCGGATGGAATAATTTGCTGCTGACTGCGGAACACTGGTAAGAGGATATAACGAGACCAGAGATCATTTACTAATGGCATCAGCGCCCCCCTCCTCGGCCGGTGCCCCCGGAAGATACGCCCCTACCTGAGAGCCCCTTTGCAGGCATGGTTCCCGGTTGGGCTGAACAGGGCGAACCTTCTCCCTCCCTTTACCAGGAGCACGAGGGAGATACTGTGACTGGTGGTGAGACCAACGGGGCTGAATGGGAGATTCTGCGAGCAAGGAGTCACGGCCAGTGCTCCAGGAAAGCCACCCGGTGGCAGACAGGGGAAATGCAACCTCTGGAAGTCCCAATGAGGTTTTGAAAATGGGCCCGATGCCGAGACCCAGTTCCAGGAGGCCGGGTAAAATCAGCTGGTAACCCGCAAAAGGTGGCGTGCAGCAGCGATGCCGTGACGTCCCTTCCCGGGCTCCAGGAGAGAATGGGAGATTCTGCTCGGGCTCAAGGAGAGCTTGGAAGATTCTACGAGTGAGGTGGCCTAGAGAGGGAACCAGGAGCACGAGGGAGATGCTGCAACTGAGCTGGCCCAATTAGGGAACCAGAGGGTGATCAGGGGTGAGAGACCCTTCGCAGTTGTGGTTCCTGGTGGGCTACCTTGTGCTCCTTTACCAGGAGCATGAGGTAGATACTGTGACTGGCGGTGAGACCAACGTGGCTCCAGGAGAGCATGGGAGATTCTACGAGCGAGGCATCCCAGCCAGGGCACCAGGAGAGCATGGGAGATTCTGCGAGTGAGGCGTCCCTGCCTGGGCTCCAGGAGAGAATGGGAGATTCTGCGAGTGAGGCGTCCATGCCTGAGCTCCAGGAGAGCATGGGAAATTCTGCGAGCAATGCACTCTAGCCAGGGCTCCAGGAGAGTATGGGAGATTCTGCAAGCAATGCAGCCTGGTAAGGGCTCCAGGAGAGCAAGGGAGATTTTGCGATTGAGGCAACCCTGCCCGAGCTCTAGGAGAGCATGGGAGATTCTGTGAGCAATGCACCCTAGCAAGGGCTCCAGGAGAGTATGGGAGATTCGGCGAGTGAGGTGTCCCTGCACCAGCTCCAGGAGAGCATGGGAGATTCTGTGAGCGAGGCATCCCTGCCCGGGTTCCAGGCGAGCATGGTAGATTCTGCGTGCAACACAGCCTGGCCAAGGCTCCAGGAGAGCATGGGAGATTGTGCGAGCGAGGCATCCCTGCCCGAGCTCCAGGAGAGCATGGGAGATTCTGCGAGCAATGCAGCCTGGCCAAGGCTCCAGGAAAGCATGGGAGATTGTGCGAGCGAGGCATCCCTGTTTGAGCTCCAGGAGAGGATGGCAGATTCTGCAAGTGAGGCATCCTTACCAGGGCTCCGAGAAAGCATGGGAGATTCTGTGAGCGAGGCGTCCCTGTTTGAGCTCCAGGAGAGCATGGGAGATTCTGCGAGCAATGCAGCCTGGCCAAGGCTCCAGGAGAGCATGGGAGATTGTGCGAGTGAGGCATCCATGCCCGGGCTCCGGGAAAGCATGGGAGATTCTGCGAGCAAGGCATCCCTGTTTAAGCTCCAGGAGAGCATGGAAGATTCTGCAAGAGAGGCATCCCTGCCCGGACACCAGGAGAGCATGGGAGAATCTGTGAGTAAGGCATCCCTGCCCGGGTTCCAGGAGAGCATGGGAGATACTGCATGCAGCGCAGCCTGGCCAAGGCTCCAGGAGAGCATGGGAGATTGTGCTAGCGAGGCAGCCTGACCAGTGCTCCAGGAGAGCATGGGAGTTTATGTGAGCAATGCAGCCTGGCCAAGGCTCCAGGAAAGCATGCGAGATTGTGTGAGTGAGGCATCCCTGCCCGGGCTCCAGGAAAGCATGGCAGATTCTGTGAGTGAGGCATCCCTGCCCGGGCTCCAGGAGAGCATTGGAGATTCTGCGAGAGAGGCATCCCTGTTTAAGCTCCAGGAGAGCATGGCAGATTCTGTGAGTGAGGCATCCCTGCCCGGGCTCCAGGAGAGCATGGGAGAATCTGCGAGCGAGGCATCCCTGCACGGGCTCCAGGAGAGCATGGGAGATTGTGCAAGTGAGGCGTCCGTGTTTGAGCTCCTGGAGAGCATGGCAGATTCTGTTAGTGAGGCATCCCTGCCAAGGGCTCCAGGAGAGCATTGGAGATTCTGCGAGTGAGGCATCCCTGTTTAAGCTCCAGGAGAGCATGGAAGACTCTGTGAGCGAGGCATCCCTGCCCCGGGCTCCAGGAGAGCATGGGAGATTGTGCGAGTGAGGCGTCCCTGCCCGGGCTCCGGGGAAGCATGGGAGATTGTGTGAGTGAGGCGTCCCTGTTTGAGATCCAGTAGAGCAAGGGAGATTGTGCGAGTGAGGCATCCCTGCCTGGGCTCCAGGAGAGCATGGGAGATTGTGCAAGCGAGGCGTCCGTGTTTGAGCTCCAGGAGAGCATGGCAGATTCTGTGGGTGAGGCATCCTGCCCGGGCTCCAGGAGAGCATTGGAGATTCTGTGAGCGAGGCATCCCTGTTTAAGCTCCAGGAGAGCATGGAAGATTCTGTGAGCGAGGCATCCCTGCCCGGGCTCCAGAAGAACATGGGAGATTGTGTGAGTGAGGCATCCCTGCCCGGGCTCTGGGAAAGCATGGGAGATTGTGAGAGTGAGGCTTCCCTGTTTGAGCTCCAGTAGAGCATGGGAGATTGTGCGAGCGAGTCATCCCTGACCGGCCTCCAGGAGAGCATGGGAGATTCTGCGAGCGAGGCATCCCTGTTTGAGATAAAGGAGAGCATGGGAGATTCTGCAAGCGATGCGTCCCTACCCGAGCTCCAGGAAAGCATGGGAGATTCTGTGAGCGACTTGTCCATTTCCGGGCTTCAGGAGAGCATGGTAGATTCTGCAAGCAACGCAGCCTGGCCAGGGCTCCAGGAGTGCATGGGAGCTTCTGCTAGCGAGGTATTTCGGCCAGACAGGGCAACTGCAACCTCCGGAAGTCCCGATGACGTTTTGAAAATGGGCCCGATGCCGGGACGCAGTTCCAGGAGGTCGGGTAAAATCCGCCGGTGCCCCCGCAAAAAGTGGCGTGCAGCAGCAATGCCGTGACGTCTGGGGGAATTCCTCGGGCGGATTCACAAATGGCAAAGAGGTGAGAGAGAGAGCCAGGAAGAGATCCGTGCTGGTGAGGTGTCCCAGCCAGGGCTCCAGGAGAGCATGGGAGAATGTGCGAGCGAGGCATCCCTGCCCGGGCTCCAGGAGAGCATGGGAGATTGTGTGAGCGAGGCATCCCTGCCTGGGCTCCAGGAGAGCATGGGAGAATCTGTGTGCAACGCAGCCTGATCAAGGCTCCAGGAGAGCATGGGAGATGGTGTGAGCGAGGCATCCCTGCCCGAGCTCCAGGAGAGCATGGGAGATTCTGCGAGCAATGCAGCCTGGCCAAGGCTCCAGGAGAGCATGGGAGATTGTGCGAGCGAGGCATTCCTGCCCGGGCTCCAGGAGAGCATGTGAGATTGTGTGAGCGAGGCATCCCTGTTTGAGCTCCAGGAGAGCATGGCAGATTCTGCAAGTGAGGCATCCTTGCTAGGGCTCCGAGAGAGCATGGGAGATTCTGCGAGCGAGGCATCCCTGTTTGAGCTCCAGGAGAGCATGGGAGATTGTGTGATTGAGGCATCCCTGCCCGAGGTCCAGGAGAGCATGGGAGATTGTGTGAGCGAGGCATCCCTGCCCGGGCTCCAGGAGAGCATGGGAGATTGTGCGAGTGAGGCATCCCTGCCCGGGCTCCAGGAGAGCATGGGAGATTCTGCGAGCGAGGCATCCCTGTTTGAGTTCCAAGAGAGCATGGGAGATTCTGCGAGCATGGCATCCCTGCCTGGGCTCCAGGAGAGCATGCGAGAATCTGTGTGCAACGCAGCCTGATCAAGGCTCCAGGAGAGCATGGGAGATGGTGTGAGTGAGGCATCCCTGCCCGAGCTCCAGGAGAGCATGGGAGATTCTGCGAGCAATGCAGCCTGGCCAAGGCTCCAGGAGAGCATGGGAGATTGTGCGAGCGAGGCATCCCTGCCCGGGCTCCAGGAGAGCATGGGAGATTGTGCGAGCGAGGCATCCTTGCCTGGGCTCTGAGAGAGCATGGGAGATTCTGCGAGCGAGGCATCCCTGTTTGAGTTCCAGGAGAGCATGGGAGATTCTGCAAGCGAGGCTTCCCTGCCTTGGCTTCTGGAGAGCATGGGACATTCTGTGAGCAAAGCAGCATGGTCAGGGCTCCAGGAGAGCATGGGATTTTCTGCGAGCGAGGCCTCCCTGCCCGAGCTCCTGGAGAGCATGGGAGTTTCTGCAAACAAAGCAGCCTGGCCAGTGCTCCAGGAGAGCAATGGTAGTTTATGCAAGCAAAGCAACCTGGCCATGGCTCCAGGAGAGCATGGTAGATTCTGCGAGCGTGGCATCCCTGCCTGGGCTCCAGGAGAGCATGGGAGATTGTGCGAGTGAGGCATCCCTGCCCGGGCTCCAGGAGAGCATGGGAGATTCTGCGTGCGAGGCATCCCTGTTTGAACTCCAGGAGAGCTTGGTAGATTCTGCGAGCAACGCAGCCTTGCCAGGGCTCCAGGAGTGCATGGGAGACAGGGGAACTGCAACCTCCGAAAGTTCCGATGAGGTTTTGAAAATGGGCCCGATGCCGGGATGCAGTTCCAGGAGGTCGGGTAAAATCCGCCGGTGCACCCGCAAAAAGTGGCGTGCAGTAGCAAATGCCGTGACGTCTGGGGGAATTCCTCGGGCGGATTCACAAATGGCACAGAGGTGAGAGAGCCAGGAAGAGATCCGTGCTGGTGAGGTGTCCCAGCCAGGGCTCCAGGAAAGCATGCGAGATTCAGCGAGCAACAGAGCCGGGCCAGGGCTCCAGGAGAGCAAGGGAGATTCTGCGAGCGAGGCATCCCTGTTTAAGCTCCAGGATAACTTGGAAGATTCTGAGAGTGAGGCATCCCTGCCCGGGCTCCAGGAGAGCATGGGAGATTGTGCGAGTGAGGCAGCCTGACCAGTGCTCCAGGAGAGGATGGGAGTTTATGCGAGCAAAGCAGCCTGGCCATGGCTCCAGGAGAGCATGGGAGATTGTGCGAGCGAGGCATCCCTGCCCGAGCTCTAGGAGAGTCTGGAAGATTCTGCGAGCATGGCATACCTGCCTGGGCTCCAGGAGAGCATGGGAGAATCTGCGAGCGAGGAATCCCTGCCCGGGCTCCAGGAGAGCATCGGAGAATCTGCGATTGAGGAATCCCTGTTTAAGCTCCAGGAGAGCATGGAAGATTCTGCAAGTGAGGAATACCTGCCCGGGCTCCAGGAGAGCATGGGAGAGTGTGAGAGCGAGGCATCCCTGCCCGGGCTCCAGGAGAGTATGGGAGATTGTGCGAGCGATGCATCCCTGCCTGAGCTCCAGGAGAGCCTGGAAGATTCTGCGAGCGTGGCATCCCTGCCCGGGCTCCAGTAGAGCATGGGAGAATCTGTGAGCGAGGCATCCCTGCCCGGATTCCACGAGAGCATGGTAGATTCTGTGTGCAACGCAGCCTGATCAAGGCTCCAGGAGAGCATGGGAGATGGTGTGAGCGAGGCTTCCTTGCCCGAGCTCCAGGAGAGCATGGGAGATTCTGCGAGCAATGCAGCCTGGCCAAGGCTCCAGGAGAGCATGGGAGATTGTGCGAGCGAGGCATTCCTGCCCGGGCTCCAGGAGAGCATGTGAGATTGTGTGAGCGAGGCATCCCTGTTTGAGCTCCAGGAGAGCATGGCAGATTCTGCAAGTGAGGCATCCTTGCCAGGGCTCCGAGAGAGCATGGGAGATTCTGCGAGCGAGGCATCCCTGTTTGAGCTCCAGGAGAGCATGGGAGATTCTGTGAGCAATGCAGCCTGGCCAAGGCTCCAGGAGAGCATGGGACATTGTGTGAGTGAGGCATCCCTGCCGGGCTCCAGGAGAGCATGGGAGATTGTGCGAGCGAGGCATCCCTGCCCGGGCTCCAGGAGAGCATAGGAGATTGTGCGAGTGAGGCATCCCTGCCCAGGCTCCAGGAGAGCATGGGAGATTCTGCGAGCAATGCAGCCTGGCCAAGGCTCCAGGAGAGCATGGGAGATTGTGCGAGCGAGGCATCCCTGCCCGGGCTCCAGGAGAGCATGGGATTTTCTGCGAGCGAGGCCTCCCTGCCCGAGCTCCTGGAGAGCATGGGAGTTTCTGCAAACAAAGCAGCCTGGCCAGTGCTCCAGGAGAGCAATGGTAGTTTATGCAAGCAAAGCAACCTGGCCATGGCTCCAGGAGAGCATGGTAGATTCTGCGAGCGTGGCATCCCTGCCCGGGCTCCAGGAGAGCATGGGAGATTGTGCGAGTGAGGCATCCCTGCCCGGGCTCCAGGAGAGCATGGGAGATTCTGCGAGCGAGGCATCCCTGTTTGAGCTCCAGGAGAGCTTGGTAGATTCTGCGAGCAACGCAGCCTTGCCAGGGCTCCAGGAGTGCATGGGAGACAGGGGAACAGCAACCTCCGAAAGTTCCGATGAGGTTTTGAAAATGGGCCCGATGCCGGGATGCAGTTCCAGGAGGTCGGGTAAAATCCGCCGGTGCACCCACAAAAAGTGGCGCGCAGCAGCAAATGCCGTGACGTCTGGGGGAATTCCTCGGGCGGATTCACAAATGGCACAGAGGTGAGAGAGCCAGGAAGAGATCCGTGCTGGTGAGGTGTCCCAGCCAGGGCTCCAGGAAAGCATGCGAGATTCAGCGAGCAACAGAGCCGGGCCAGGGCTCCAGGAGAGCATGGGAGATTCTGCGAGCGAGGCATCCCTGTTTAAGCTCCAGGATAACTTGGAAGATTCTGAGAGTGAGGCATCCCTGCCCGGGCTCCAGGAGAGCATGGGAGATTGTGCGAGTGAGGCAGCCTGACCAGTGCTCCAGGAGAGGATGGGAGTTTATGCGAGCAAAGCAGCCTGGCCATGGCTCCAGGAGAGCATGGGAGAATCTGCGATTGAGGAATCCCTGTTTAAGCTCCAGGAGAGCATGGAAGATTCTGCAAGTGAGGAATACCTGCCCGGGCTCCAGGAGAGCATGGGAGATTGTGAGAGCGAGGCATCCCTGCCCGGGCTCCAGGAGAGTATGGGAGATTGTGCGAGCGATGCATCCCTGCCTGAGATCCAGGAGAGCCTGGAAGATTCTGCGAGCGTGGCATCCCTGCCCGGGCTCCAGTAGAGCATGGGAGAATCTGTGAGCGAGGCATCCCTGCCCGGATTCCACGAGAGCATGGTAGATTCTGTGTGCAACGCAGCCTGATCAAGGCTCCAGGAGAGCATGGGAGATGGTGTGAGCGAGGCTTCCCTGCCCGAGCTCCAGGAGATCATGGGAGATTCTGCGAGCAATGCAGCCTGGCCAAGGCTCCAGGAGAGCATGGGAGATTGGGCGAGCGAGGCATTCCTGCCCGGGCTCCAGGAGAGCATGGGAGATTGTGTGAGTGAGGCATCCCTGTTTGAGCTCCAGGAGAGCATGGCAGATTCTGCAAGTGAGGCATCCTTGCCAGGGCTCCGAGAGAGCATGGGAGATTCTGCGAGCGAGGCATCCCTGTTTGAGCTCCAGGAGAGCATGGGAGATTCTGCGAGCAATGCAGCCTGGCCAAGGCTCCAGGAGAGCATGGGACATTGTGTGAGTGAGGCATCCCTGCCGGGCTCCAGGAGAGCATGGGAGATTGTGCGAGCGAGGCATCCCTGCCCGGGCTCCAGGAGAGCATAGGAGATTGTGCGAGTGAGGCATCCCTGCCCAGGCTCCAGGAGAGCATGGGAGATTCTGCGAGCGAGGCATCCCTGTTTGAGCTCCAGGAGAACATTTAAGATTCTGAGAGTGAGGCATCCCTGCCCGGGCTCCAGGAGAGCATGGTAGATTCTGCGTGCAATGCAGCCTGGCCAAGGATCCAGGAGAGCATGGGAGATTGTGCGAGTGAGGCAGCCTGACCAGTGCTCCTTGAGAGCATGGAGTTTATGCGAGCAAAGCAGCCTGGCCATGGCTCCAGGAGAGCATGGGAGATTGTGCGAGCGAGGCATCCCTGCCCGAGCTCTAGGAGAGTCTGGAAGATTCTGCGAGCATGGCATCCCTGCCTGGGCTCCAGGAGAGCATGGGAGAATCTGCGAGCGAGGAATCCCTGCCCGGGCTCCAGGAGAGCATGGGAGAATCTGCTAGTGAGGAATCCCTGTTTAAGCTCCAGGAGAGCATGGAAGATTCTGCAAGTGAGGAATCCCTGCCCGGGCTCCAGGAGAGCATGGGAGATTCTGCGAGCAATGCAGCCTGGCCAAGGCTCCAGGAGAGCTTGGGAGATTGTGAGAGCGAGGCATCCCTGCCCGGGCTCCAGGAGAGTATGGGAGATTGTGCGAGCGAGGCATCCCTGCCCGAGCTCCAGGAGAGCCTGGAAGATTCTGCGAGCGTGGCATCCCTGCCCGGGCTCCAGTAGAGTATAGGAGAATCTGTGAGCGAGGCATCCCTGCCCGGGTTCCAGGAGAGCATGGTAGATTCTGTGTGCAACGCAGCCTGATCAAGGCTCCAGGAGAGCATGGGAGATGGTGCGAGCGAGGCATCCCTGCCCGGGCTCCAGGAGAGCATGGGAGATTCTGCGAGCAATGCAGCCTGGCCAGGGCTCTGAGAGAGCATGGGAGATTCTGCGAGCGAGGCATCCCTGTTTGAGTTCCAGGAGAGCATGGGAGATTCTGCAAGCGAGGCGTCCCTGCCTTGGCTTCTGGAGAGCATGGGAGATTCTGTGAGCAAAGCAGCATGTTCAGGGCTCCAGGAGAGCATGGGATTTTCTGTGAGCGAGGCCTCCCTGCCCGAGCTCCTGGAGAGCATGGGAGTTTCTGCAAACAAATCAGCCTGGCCAGTGCTCCTGGAGAGCATGGTAGTTTATGCAAGCAAAGCAACCTGGCCATGGCTCCAGGAGAGCATGGCAGATTCTGCAAGTGAGGCATCCTTGCCAGGGCTCCGAGAGAGCATGGGAGATTTTGCGAGTGAGGCATCCCTGTTTAAGCACCAGGAGAGCATGGTAGATTCTGCGAGCGTGGCATCCCTGCCCGGGCTCCAGGAGAGCATGGGAGATTGTGCGAGTGAGGCATCCCTGCCCGGGTTCCAGGAGAGCATGGGAGATTCTGTGAGCGAGGCATCCCTGTTTGAGCTCCAGGAGAGCTTGGTAGATTCTGCGAGCAACGCAGCCTGGCCAGGGCTCCAGGAGTGCATGGGAGACAGGGGAACTGCAACCTCCGAAAGTCCCAATGAGGTTTTGAAAATGGGCCCGATGCCGGGATGCAGTTCCAGGAGGTCGGGTAAAATCCGCCGGTGCCCCCGCAAAAAGTGGCGCGCAGCAGCAATGCCGTGACGTCTGGGGGAATTCCTCAGGTGGATTCACAAATGGCAAAGAGGTGAGAGAGCCAGGAAGAGATCCGTGCTGGTGAGGTGTCCCAGCCAGGGCTCCAGGAAAGCATGCGAGATTCAGCGAGCAACAGAGCCGGGCCAGGGCTCCAGGAGAGCATGGGAGATTCTGCAAGCGAGGCATCCCTCTTTAAGCTCCAGGATAACATGGAAGAATCTGAGAGTGAGGCATCCCTGCCCGGGCTCCAGGAGAGCATGGTAGATTCTGCGTGCAATGCAGCCTGGCCAAGGCTCCAGGAGAGCATGGGAGATTGTGCGAGTGAGGCAGCCTGACCAGTGCTCCAGGAGAGCATGGGAGTTTATGCGAGCAAAGCAGCCTGGCCATGGCTCCAGGAGTGCATGGGAGATTGTGCAAGTGAGGCATCCCTGCCTGGGCTCCAGGAGAGCATGGGAGAATCTGCGAGCGAGGAATCCCTGCCCGGGCTCCAGGAGAGCATGGGAGAATCTGCGAGTGAGGAATCCCTGTTTAAGCTCCAGGAGAGCATGGAGATTCTGCAAGTGAGGAATCCCTGCCTGGGCTCCAGGAGAGCATGGGAGATTGTGAGAGTGAGGCATCCCTGCCCGGGCTCCAGGAGAGTATGGGAGATTGTGCGAGCGAGGCTTCCCTGCCCGAGCTCCAGGAGAGCCTGGAAGATTCTGCGAGCATGGCATCCCTGCCCGGGCTCCAGTAGAGCATAGGAGAATCTGTGAGCGAGTCAACCCTGCCCGGGTTCCAGGAGAGCATGGTAGATTCTGTGTGCAATGCAGCCTGATCAAGGCTCCAGGAGAGCATGGGAGATGGTGCGAGCGAGGCATCCCTGCCCGAGCTCCAGGAGAGCATGGAGATTCTGCGAGCAATGCAGCCTGGCCAAGGCTCCAGGAGAGCATGGGAGATTGTGTGAGCGAGGCATTCCTGCCCGGGCTCCAGGAGAGCATGTGAGATTGTGTGAGCGAGGCATCCCTGTTTGAGCTCCAGGAGAGCATGGCAGATTCTGCAAGTGAGGCATCCTTGCCAGGGCTCTGAGAGAGCATGGGAGATTCTGTGAGCGAGGCAGCCTGGCCAAGGCTCCAGGAGAGCATGGGAGATTGTGTGAGCGAGGCATCCCTGCCCGGGCTCCATGAGAGCATGGGAGATTGTGCGAGCGAGGCAACCCTGTTTAAGCTCCAGTAGAGCATGGAAGATTCTGCGAGCAAGGCATCCCTGCCCGGGCTACTGTAGAGCATGGGAGATTAGCGAGCGAGGCGTCCCTGCCCGGGCTTCAGGAGAGCATGGGAGATTGTGCGAGCGAGGCGTCCCTGTTTGAGCTCCAGGAGAGCATTGCAGATTCTGCAAGTGAGTCATCCTTGCCAGGGCTCCGGTAGAGCATGGGAGATTTTGCGAGCGAGGCATCCCTGTTTAAGCACCAGGAGAGCATGGAAGATTCTGCGAGCGTGGCATCCCTGCCCGGGCTCCAGGAGAGCATTGGAGATTGTGCGAGTGAGGCATCCCTGCCATGGCTCCAGGAGAGCATGGGAGATTCTGCGAGCGAGGCATCCCTGTTTGAGCTCCAGGAGAGCTTGGTAGATTCTGTGAGCAACGCAGCCTGGCCAGGGCCCCAGGAGTGCATGGGAGACAGGGGAACTGCAACCTCCGAAAGTCCCGATGAGGTTTTGAAAATGGGCCCGATGCCGGGATGCAGTTCCAGGAGGTCGGGTAAAATCCGCCGGTGCCCCCGCAAAAAGTGGCGCGCAGCAGCAATGCCGTGACATCTGGGGGAATTCCTCGGGCGGATTCACAAATGGCAAAGAGGTGAGAGAGCCAGGAAGAGATCCGTGCTGGTGAGGTGTCCCAGCCAGGGCTCCAGCAAAGCATGCAAGATTCAGCGAGCAACAGAGCCGGGCCAGGGCTCCAGGAGAGCATGGGAGATTCTGCGAGCGAGGCATCCCTGTTAAGCTCCAGGAGAACATTTAAGATTCTGAGAGTGAGGCATCCCTGCCCGGGCTCCAGGAGAGCATGGTAGATTCTGCGTGCAATGCAGCCTGGCCAAGGCTCCAGGAGAGCATGGGAGATTCTGCGAGCGAGGCATCCCTGTTTGAGCTCCAGGTGAGCTTGGTAGATTCTGCGAGCAACGCAGCCTGGCCAGGGCTCCAGGAGTGCATGGGAGACAGGGGAACTGCAACCTCCGAAAGTCCCGATGAGGTTTTGAAAATGGGCCCGATGCCAGGATGCAGTTCCAGGAGGTCGGGTAAAATCCGCCAGTGCCCCCGCAAAAAGTAGCGCGCAGCAGCAATGCTGTGATGTCTGGGGGAATTCCTCAGGCGGATTCACAAATGGCAAAGAGGTGAGAGCCAGGAAGAGATCCGTGCTGGTGAGGAGTCCCTGCCAGGGCTCCAGGAAAGCATGCCAGATTCAGCGAGCAACAGAGCCGGGCCAGGGCTCCAGGAGAGCATGGGAGATTCTGCGAGCGAGGCATCCCTGTTTAAGCTCAAGGATAACATGGAAGATTCTGAGAGTGAGGCATCCCTGCCCGGGCTCCAGGAGTGCACGGTAGATTCTGCGTGCAATGCAGCCTGGCCAAGGCTCCAGGAGAACATGGGAGATTGTGCGAGCGAGGCGTCCCTGCCCGAGCTCCAGGAGAGTATGGGAGATTGTGCGAGCGAGGCTTCCCTGCCCGAGCTCCAGGAGAGCCTGGAAGATTCTGCGAGCGTGGCATCCCTGCCCGGGCTCCAGTAGAGCATGGGAGAATCTGTGAGCGAGGCATCCCTGCCCGGGTTCCAGGAGAGCATGGTAGATTCTGTGTGCAACGCAGCCTGATCAACGCTCCAGGAGAGCATGGGAGATGGTGCGTGCGAGGCATCCCTGCCCGAGCTCCAGGAGAGCATGGGAGATTCTGCGAGCAATGCAGCCTGGCCAAGGCTCCAGGAGAGCATGTGAGATTGTGTGAGCGAGGCATCCCTGTTTGAGCTCCAGGAGAGCATGGCAGATTCTGCAAGTGAGGCATCCTTGCCAGGGCTCCGAGAGAGCATGGGAGATTCTGTGAGCGAGGCATCCCTGTTTGAGCTCCAGGAGAGCATGGGAGATTCTGCGAGCAATGCAGCCTGGCCAAGGCTCCAGGAGAGCATGGGAGATTGTGTGAGCGAGGCATCCCTGCCCGGGCTCCAGGAGAGCATGGGAGATTGTGCGAGCGAGGCATCCCTGTTTAAGCTCCAGTAGAGCATGGAAGATTCTGCGAGCAAGGCATCCCTGCCCGGGCTACAGGAGAGCATGGGAGATTAGCGAGCGAGGCGTCCCGGCCCGGGCTCTGGGAGAGCATGGGAGATTGTGCGAGCGAGGCGTCCCTGTTTGAGCTCCAGGAGAGCATGGCAGATTCTGCAAGTGAGGCATCCTTGCCAGGGCTCCGAGAGAGCATGGGAAATTTTGTGAGCGAGGCATCCCTGTTTAAGCATCAGGAGAGCATGGTAGATTCTGCGAGCGTGGCATCCCTGCCCGGGCTCCAGGATAGCATGCGAGATTGTGCGAGTGAGGCATCCCTGCCCGGGCTCCAGGAGAGTACGGGAGATTGTGTGAGCGATGCATCCCTGCCCGGGCTCCAGGAGAGCATGGGAGATTTTGCGAGTGAGGCGTCCCTGCCTGGGCTCTGGGAGAGCATGGGAGATTCTGCGAGCGAGGCATCCCTGTTTGAGCTCCAGGCGAGCTTGGTAGATTCTGCGAGCAATGCAGCCTGGCCAGGGCTCCAGGAGTGCATGGGAAACAGGGGAACAGCAACCTCTGAAAGTCCCGATGAGGTTTTGAAAATGGGCCCGATGCCGGGATGCAGTTCCAGGAGGTCGGGTAAAATCCGCCGGTGCCCCCGCAAAAAGTGGCGCACAGCAGCAATGCCGTGACGTCTGGGGGAATTCCTCGGGCGGATTCACAAATGGCAAAGAGGTGAGAGAGCCAGGAAGAGATCCGTGCTGGTGAGGTGTCCCAGCCAGGGCTACAGGAAAGCATGCGAGATTCAGAGAGCAACAGAGCCGGGCCAGGGCTCCAGGAGAGCATGGGAGATTCTGCGAGCGAGGCATCCCTGTTTAAGCTCCAGGAGAACATGGAAGATTCTGAGAGTGAGGCATCCCTGCCCGGGTTCCAGGAGAGCATGGTAGATTCTGCGTGCAATGCAGCCTGGCCAAGGCTCCAGGAGAGCTTGGGAGATTGTGTGAGTGAGGCAGCCTGACCAGTGCTCCAGGAGAGCATGGGAGTTTATGCGAGCAAAGCAGCCTGGCCATGGCTCCAGGAGAGCATGGGAGATTGTGCGAGCGAGGCATCCCTGCCCGAGCTCCAGGAGAGCCTTGAAGATTCTGCGAGCGTGGCATCCCTGCCCGGGCTCCAGTAGAGCATTGGAGTATCTGTGAGCGAGGCAT